>JAJOOH010014574.1:0-46823 GCA_029582605.1 Solanum gracilifrons | reverse complement strand
TAGGCTCTTGGACTTCAGTTCCAAACGAAATCACAAGAGGAGGTGTGATAATATAGTCTAATGAATGATGCTTAGTCACATATACAACTGTCCCTAAAGGGTGCTGCCCCATTTTATTGTGTGCTGCCCTAAAAGTATACATATACACCTATATGTATATAATTGTTACCAACACTTTCAATTTATATGTAATTTTAATTAGAAAAATTACGTAAATACCCCCCATACAAATCCTTAAATTACGAGCACAATTTATTTTAAGCAAGGTTGCATATATCACAAAATTTCAAGTTCCCAAAATAAGAGTAAAACATATTGTAGTAATTAAGAAATGATGCATTGACATGGAAAAGTTGATCTAGTATTTTAGGGGTGTTACAGGTCAGCCCCTATGGGTCTCTCATCCCTCCATTGCTCAAACCACACTTGAGCTACATCCTTGAGTTGGTAGGAAGCCAACTCCGCCTTCTTCCTAGGAGTCACCCCCATTGCATCCACAATCTTAAACACCTCATCTATAAAGTTTTGTGGGTCCTCATCTACCATAGAACCAAAGAAGGTAGGAGGATTCATCCTTGTGAAATCCCTTCACCTTGAGGCCGCGGTACTCTCATTAGCATTCACCCTAGGCCTCACATCTCTATTTGCTTGAGTAGTCATGGCACGGGCCAGGGAGAGAAAAGCCTCTCTAATCTCCCCATTAGTCATATCCGGAGGAACCATCGGAACCACATTCTCTTCCCCACCTAAACGAGCTTGGCCACCTTGCACTCTTTGGGGAGGAACTCCCCCATCATTTATCACCTCTTCTGCTTTCCTCCAGTTAGCCCTCATATTCATATCCTATAAACACAAGAGACAAATTAGGAAAAGGACACTGATAGACCAAACTCTAAGGCACGACATCAAGAATAATGAAAGAAAGTGAAACTTCTAGCGTCCTATAGCCTCTCACTCATAGATGTGTCGCGACTCACACCGATGAACATGACTCTACTAGACGTGGCTTTCGAGACTTTGAACCTAAAAGTAATCTTTAAAACCTTATGCTCTAATACCAAGTTTGTAACGACCCGAGAGCACCCCCTAGCCGTTACATGCGTATTCGGCCTCTCGGAGGTCTTATACAAGCCTTAGCATTCATTCATTGCATAGATCATAAAAATCAATAAGAATTTAAAACTTTTATTCAATAAAACATTTATTCAATAAGACTTCAAGAGTCATCAACATTTGAAAACATCAATACGCAAACGGAGCTACTAAGTCTCTTTAGCCAATATTAGACAAGAACTTAAAACGTACTAAGGGACACAACCCTTTACAAATGAAATGAAACTTAAGTGTCTATTACAATGACTTGAAAACTTCTAAACATAGTCCTCGAATCTTGAGGACATACCAAAGACTTGGAAGAGTGAAGCAATCCAAGCAACTCCAAAGCACAATCTCCTTCATGCTATATTCACTATAGTGTTCCATTTCATTAAAATCTCTTGTCACCAACAGTTTACTTTCTTCTTTCATTTTTACTTACATATCTATTAAAAATAATTATTATCATGTCTATATTATCATATTATAAGTAAAAGTGAAAATCTATTTTTGAAATAGTGGATTTAACATCAAAACTAATGATTTACTAGACAACGTTGATGCCAGTTGATTTAGCAAAATCAGAAAGAAACTGCTTCATTTGATGGTAAAAATATAAAAAATAAAAAACCAAAGAAGAATATCTTACTCAAATCATGTGACTTTTTTCATATTTGTTTAATATTATTATTTTTCCCACAGCTTTTTGTCGCTATTAACTCGTGGAAAATGTAAGAAAAAATACAAGTGTGAATTTATGAATGATTTTCTCTAATTTGTTCACCAACTATTTCTTATGTGGTACCTCAAATTTCATTGAATTGTGAATTTAATCAACTATTGCAAATAACCCTTAGACTTTTTTTAAAAGAAGAAGAGTAGAAAACTTTCAAAAATCGTAGTTTAAATGTGAGAGAAACCCTCTATTTATACTAACAAATAGTAGTATGAATAGGTGCTAATTGTTCCTTATCAGAAAAGTTACAACCTTTCGAAAAAGTCACTGCTCATCGGGAAAATCATGACCTTTTGCAAAAGTCACAACTCATCGGAAAAGACACAATCCTTCGGAAAAGTCACAACCCTTTTAAAAAACCACAACCCTTAGGAAAAGTCACAATTCATCGGAAAAGGCACAACCCTTCGGAAAAGTCACAACCCTTTGAAAAAATCACAACCCTTCGGAAAAGTCACAACTCATCGAAAATGTCAAAACCCGTCAGAAAAGTTACAACCCTTTGGAAAAGTCACATCTCTTTGAAAAAATCACAACCCTTTAATATGAAAGGGTATCTACATTTAATATAATACAAATAATTAAATTAATAAATAAAATAAATTGAGTACTTTTAATTGGGGGTATTATAGTAATTCAATATTCAATTTAGGAGTTCATGTTTTTAAGGTAATATAGATATAACATCAAAAATATGTTAGAGACTCGGAAAGCCCCGAATGAACATGGAGATCCCTAAAGGCTGCTAAGTATCAGTGCTTATATAGGACAAATTCTATTAGGTTGAGTGTCTATACCTGCGGCATGAAACACAATGTCCCCGTGAGGAATGTCAGTACACAATAATGTACTAAATATGTAAGGCATATAGTATCCATATGTAAAATAAGGGCTCAAGTGAAATAAAGTAAAATGTACAAATATTCTATATAGCTATGGATAAGAGACAACATTTGCTTATACTTGTGGAATCATGTAAATTACACTCACATTTGTTATACTTGTGGAATCATGTACTTTATATTCTTTTCTTGAGTCTAACTCAACATTGCTTTATAGATTTTGTAGCATGTGACACAATGACCAACTAATGAGTGGTAAAAGAGGATGACCCTTGCTATGCATTTTAAGTCCTGGGAAGCGGTCTTCATAAATATACAAATTGGGATTGACGCATGCTGGACTTTTGGCCTCTAGGCGTCCACCCATAATAATATAGATTGGGATCGGCCCATGCTAGGTATTACCACCCCTGAGCTACCACCAATAAGTACAAGAATTAGGATCGGCCCATGCTATATATTTTAACCCTTGAGTTGCCACCCATAATTAGATAGATTCACTTTACCTTGTCTCTTTAATCTTTGAGATTGTTCTTTTTATGTTCATAACTCTTTTGAGATTTACGGTTATATACCACTGATGTAGGCAGTGAATAAATTAATTGAGGCAGAAACAATGATATAGGAAGCAAATATAACTTTATTGTGATACTTAGGAACTCATATGACTCAAAAACTTCATTGGGCACAAAGAATATATACATAGGATCCATGAAGGTGTGTGGAAACTAAGGACCCGTAGCAAATGATTCATTAAACTGTATAATAAGTGAGCAAGTGATTTTGCTTAAAAGACGCTTCATTTAAAACTTATTTGGACCTATCTCATGGGGCACACACGCATTTGAAATAGAGACGTAACTCCTCAAATGGAGAATCAAAGACTGTATAAGATGATATGATAGCTAAATACTTAGAAGACGATGTCAAATGAGGGAGTGCATAAGCCCAAATAAGTGTTCTACATTCCACGCAAGGACATATAAATAAATAATGGACTATCTGACATATAAATACTTGTAACATGTATAATGTCGGGTCTTATTGACTTAATGAACCTCATTTTACTTGGTGGATAACTCATGAAACTTACTGTTTAAAGTACCTTTGTCAAAATAGTATGTTGGTAGTATTAACACACCAATATTAGATAATGAACACGTGTAGAAGTAGATTGATAGACTTTTAAAAACATGGACACTATCAGGAAGATCGATAGCTATATTGAAGATTGTACACCCTGACATTGTATCTTTTACCATAAGGATACTTTGGGATCTCAATGTGTTGGTACACGGAATAAAGGACTTCATGTCAAAAGATATGGAATCAAATAGTCTTATATACCTCAATTCTCAATTCATATAGCTTACGAAGTGTGAACTTGTCCTTTAATGTGATAATCTTTATCTACAACAAACAATTAATAAGCCTAATATTAGCAGCTAACCAACCAATTCGGGATATTTCAACTCATCAAAATAGTAGCCAGGCAGCCAGCCCATAATCCTTCTAATTGAGTGTGTTCTTTCACACATCATGTCCCTTATAGTTATTTACTTGAAACAACCTTCCCATGAGGTTTTTCGGCACTCCACAATCTTCATAATATACATATAATAGTACCAAACTGGGACGGGCAGAAAGCTTACAAAAACTTTAATCTTAATGGTGTATCACCACAACTTATAAATATGCCCCCTAACAGCTTTCCCCACTCATTCTCTAAGTATATCCATGACCTCCCATAAACAAATAAATACAATGACAGGCCTCAACATCCCAAAACAAACAAAAAGACTTGATTTCATGGCTTTCAATCACCATCCCACGAGTTCCAATAAACAAGTATGTCTAGAATTCTCAGATAAACTAATAACTAGAGGTTGTAGAAGCGACTTACCTTGAATATCTTAATCTCTTGTTCTCCTTGAATTACTATTTTTGTAACCTTCTCTTTATCTTTGAAAGAGAGTGGAAGAACCTTGGCCGCCAACACATATAGCTATCTATGTTTCACTCCCCTTGAAGAACTGTTCAATATACTTGAAGCAATAGAGGAGAGAAGGTGATCTTGTATCCGATTTAGAAGAAAAAAGATGAAAAATACTTAGAACCTTAAAGGGAATGTTTGGGCAGTTGTTTAATCTTTGGGGAGAAGAATATATGAGCTTGAGAGACTTAGAAATTGGTGAGAGGAAATGATATGTTTGTATCCGATTTTTTGGCCTTAATATGCTCTTTTTTTCCACCTCTCTTGTAGTTCATTTGAAGCCACCATGTCTCTTTAATTTAGGCCACACTTTAAGTAAGTGATTCACCTACTTCTACATTCAAATTATTTCTTGTGAGCTTGGACAGAGTGGGCTTTAGACTGCCATTCTTTTTCATTTTTTTCCCTTTCTTGGAAAGATTGGGCTTCAAATTGATCACTTAATGTAGACCTTCATATGGCCCATAATTCAAAGCAAGTGACGCACCTGCTTGGTCCTTTTAACTTGGTCCATATACCTTAAGTATGTGATGCACCTACTTGTCACCTACTAGCTTAGTTTATTCAAGCAAGCACCTCACTTATTTAACACCATTTTCTAGATCTTAGTTTCATTACAGGATCTTAACACTACAAAAAACTTGACCACTTATGACTTTAACATCAAATACCACCTTTTACTATCTCGAGTTTAATATCTTTTTCACGTTCACTTCGTTGTGTAAGTTTTGGAAGGTACGGGGTATTACATTATCCCCTCCATTGGATCATTCATCCTCAAATGAGAGTTGTCGCACAAAACAAGGTCAACTATGTTTATTTTTCAAAAAAAATTCTAGAGTTACCTTTGTAAATCAAACTAGCTAAAACATATCAGCTGACCAAAAGCACGTTTTGGCAAGCCTCATAGGGCGTTACAGCAAATGTAGCACATGTAATAATCAAATGACAAGTAAGTCTCCTCTTAGCCACATATAATCAAGTAACAATTATGTACAACAAAATTTAAAATTTTCTCTCCTTTTTATAAACCAGCCTAACAAATACTTGGAATACGAGAATTGCAAATATTTGAATAGGTTAACTAATGTGAAATAAACCTTTGAACAAGTTGATATATGCATATGTTATAATCGTGTAAGAAAGACACATATTATAGGAACATAAAAACTTTTCCTATAATTTTCTACATACTAGTTTTTCGACACGTTTGTTGTACATGATTAACAATTCAAAAAATTTAAGCGAAGATTTGAATAATAAGCTTTGGACAAAATAATATTGCAGATTCTATTGTGAATGTTCAATGTGGATCATCATACATATATCTTATTCCCACGAACCTATGAAGATGGTCAATGAAAATTTTTATTAGTTAAATGCAATAATGTATATATTTATTTCAATTTGATGAGGTTCAATCATGTAATTAGTCGTATCTCACTAATATTACCTTATAGACGATATTTGTTATGTATTTTTCTTGTGATCTAACAAGATATGTTTTGCACGTGTATTCCACTTAATATGATTAGATGTCATATGAACATGTGGAGAACAACTACATTTCATTTTTTAGAACTATTTTTATATATTAATTTTTATTTTATAAGTTATAACATAATAGCTGACGTTCTTTTTGTTGGCTCTCATATTAGACTTTTCGATTGACTATGTACATAAATCAAATATAGTTATTTGACTATCCATAGTTAACTGAGAAAGACTTCCTTTTTTTACTGAAAAAACTAAAAATTAAAATTAAAAAATATATTCTATCTGTGAAATCATATATATAATCATATGTTTATCTTACACCAACAAAGATAAAGTTCATATACTTGTAAACAATTTTAAATTTATTCAACCAAGCATGATTTGTCCGAGTAAAAATAGCAACACTGTGTTATCACATATATAGGGGTGGTATAATAATATAAAAAACTATTGGTCAAAAGTTAATATAGGGAAGAATGAAACATAGAAATAATTAATGTTATAACTATGAGAATTCATAATATTATAACTAAAGAGTGTAAAAGAGTGTGAATAACATTTGCAATAATTAGTAATAACTAAGAGAATTTATAATGTTACAACTAAGGAATTAATGTGCAATAGATGAATTTCTAATAAATTTTATACTTACATAAATAAATAGGACTTTTAATTAATGTTAATATTTTTTATAGTTATTATATTTTAATTTAGTATAGGGACAAAATGAAATTTTTTATTCCATATTACTGAAGTTTAATAATTTTTGAAACATAGTCAAAAACATATATCTACATCACAAGAAAACTTGTTAACAAAAACAAATGAATTTAGATCCTACCTCCTGTTAACTTCATATATTGGAACATTACATACTATTGTATATACTAAGCAAAACAATAATTATTATATCATCAGAATTATTTTTCTCAAGTACTCAAGGTTAAGGAATATACCCTCTTACGATAGAACAATTTACTTCATCATAATAGTGGTACCTCATGTTCCTCTAAACTTCGAAATCAATCAATGACAATAAATCGCACTAATTTTTTTAAAATTCAAGAAGAAGAAGAGTAGAAGATTAAAAAAAATTGTGGTTGAAAAATGAGAGGAAACTCCTCGATTTATAGTCAACAAATGATAGTATGAAAAGTGTTTTTTGTGTCTTATATGAAAAGTCATGACCTTTCTAAGAAGTCACAACCCTTTGAAAAAGTCACAACTTATTGAAAAAGTCACAACTATTTGAAAAAGTCATAACTCTTTGGAAAAGTCACAATTTATCGAAAAATCACAACCCTTTGAAAAAATTCACAACTTATCAGAAAAGTCACAACTCATCGGAAAAGTCACAACCTAAGTTAGGGATATTATAGTAATTTAACATTCAAGTTAGAAGTTTATGTTTTTAAGGTAATATAGATAGATATAGATATAGATAGATAGATAGATAGATAAGGGATGTACTTAAATTTACTAGGTTCCCAACTTTTCCTGGAAAAATTCTAACTTCATCTCAATATGGGCGAAACTTTACCCGAACGTATTTAATACTTACGTTAATAAGAACAGAGGGGTATAACATATTAATGCATAAGCCACATGAAGCCTATGACACATAAGCAAGCAGGCATGTGTGAAAATGAGCCATAAAGAAGTAATTTTAGCATACTAAAAAGTGTACATAAGAGACATACGATGCATATAGACATTTGAGTTATAAGAACATATGTTGTTAAAGTAAGTAATATATAAGCAAGTGAGCTATATAGAATGTGAGAAAATGAACTGTAAGACATTTAGCACGTGGGAAGGTGAATTGCAAACAAGTTATTACATAAGAATTTGGAGTACGATATATGTTGTTATAAATCACATGATCACGTGGACTATCACATGAATAAATATACTTCATAAAATATGAGAAAGTGTGTGACACATGAATAAATAAACTTTGGGGCCTATAATGTTTTAAACAGTAGGCTATGAAGCATCTAACATATAGGTAGATGGTCTATGGAGCATATGATATATAGACAAGTAACTTGTGGTACATATAACCCATGAGCAAGTAATTTATACTGTATATAACATATGAAACATTAATGCATAATGAATATACAAAATAGACAAGTGATTTATGGCAAGTTATTGGAGAAATAAGGCAACATCCTATAAAACGTATAGCACTAAGCGAGCAAATAACACCCACATGCAAGTGTTTTATGACAAATGTAACATGTGTGAAAACGATCCATAAAGGGTAGATGAGTACAAATAGTTGAGATATAGGATATATAACATGTATAATTGTATAGGCAACCAAAAACTTTGAAACAAGGAGACATCCTATATAAACACTCCACCATATCTTAAGTACAATGCTACTACCCCTAGTTCTAATTCCTAGGTGCAGATTCACTTGTTTTTGTTTACTCACCTCAAAATATATGCAATTGATTTTCATTTTCCATGTTGTCTTTTAATTATTGAGAAGTTTTCTCACAAGGGTTCCGACCATTAGTGTCGAGCAGCTTTCTTAGTAAATCAAATATTGGGGGCAAGGGTAGGAGAAATCTTATATAATCTTCTATAGGAATGAGGATCTAAGACTAACTATGCCTTTGTTACTAGTCTTGAGGTGTGATACCTTATTATGGTTTAAATAAGTTAATGTACGAATAAATCTTGAGGGCATCATAATCAATGAAATTTTTTCCACTTTACCAATTTCACATAATATACATGCAAACTCATATCATGATTTTATAACACATAAGGGTTAACCACTTTGTCCCAACAAGTTAGGCATGTCCTAGCGAATAGATTTTCTGTAATGATATACCAAGTGAGTGTGCTCGAACCCTTTTCCATGCAAAAAAAACAAATAAGAACAACTGGCATATATGATCAACCATCCTATACTTTGGTTGACCTATGATTGCAACTTTATTTAGTTTTCTCCATACATATCACTACAAAAAAACTCAAATTGCCAACAGATTTTTCTAACAAATTACCAACATATTTCTAACCGAATTATTTTTGAAAACTTAACAACAAAATTCTAACAGATTACACACAAAATTATTACCAACTAAGTAATTTAGTTGGTAAATACGGCGGGGAAAATGGCGCCAAATTTAGCAACTTTCTATTAATGGATTACCAACGGAAATATTATTAACGCACATCTTTTGTTAGTAATATTACCAACGAAGTATATATCGGTTGGTAAATATGACAAAAAAATTGTTTATATAATTTATTAACAGATTACCAATGAATTACTAACAAACCATTTACCAATGACGGTATTTTGTTTCTAAATTACCAACAAAATATAAATGTGTTGGTAAATTAGTAACGAAATGTAATTTGTTGGTAAACTTGTCAACTAATATCTAATTTGTTGGAAATTTTGCTGACGAATAAAGATTGTAGTCTGTAAATTACTAACATAATTTAAATAGTTGGTAATATACCAACCGATCATTAATCCATTGGTAATATTTACCAACATATTAATTTTTAGTTGGTAATATTACACATGAATGTTTAGTTGGATAGTAACTATTAGCAACTGTGATAAAATTTATCCGTAAATTATTAAATTACTAACTGATATTTGATCAGTTGGTAAATTTACCAATTGAGAAGTTAAATTGTTTGGTAAATCATCATCGATCTAGTGTTAAAACAAAGTAAATTTAATGATGTAATACTGAATCAATATTTTCCCCCGAATTTAAGCTTTAGTGATATATTTAATGATAGATATCAATTGTAATTTTGTAAAGACTCTAGCATTTAGTAATAAATTTATCTTTTACTTACATATATTGTTACATTCACTAATAATATTACTAATTTTGTCGATCCAAAATTTATCATGACTGCCTTTTAATTCTTTCTTGAAAGAAACAAATGGGTGAAAATCATTTCCCCCCCTGAAGTTTTCTTTAAAATTCAAACTCCCCTCCGGCCCAACTTTAAACAATAATCATCGCCCTCACCAGCAACATTAAAAATTTGATCAATGACTATAAGGGAAAATAGTAATTTTCACTATCTTAACACTTAATGGGGTGCCCTGACAAATAAATGTTTGTTTCATCTTCTACAACAACAACTCTTCTCTTTGTTGTTCAGTTGAAGCACAGGATGAATAAAAAATTATTCATCTTCACCAATTTATTTGCATATTGAATTTTTATTTTTTTTTTGTTATCAATTAATGGATTAGCCTTTTTTCTTTGATATGTAGAGTCAATGATCATTGTATTTTCTTTGTTTCTTCAAACTGAATTTTAAGAGTGTGAAAGTGACATATTAATTAAGTATATTTAAAAAGTGTTTTGCAGATTTTCTGATATTGCATAATGTATATGATGATTTCCTTTTCCCTAGACATTATTTTTTTATATCTTTTTTTTTGCTTTAAAATAGACCAAACTTACACTTAATCTATTGTATTATTTCTGGGATGTCATTCACCTTATCAATACATTATCTTGATAAATGCTACCAAGTTTTTAATGTGAATGATAATTGCTATATATGTGGCATTGAATTTGTTAGAAGATGCTCATAATATTGTAATAGGAGGTCCATCTACTTTGTTAGGAAAAACCATTTGCTTAGAAGTGATTCATACAAATACTGGTGGTACAATAAAAGTGGATAATGATACAAATTTAAGAATATTATTCAATACGTACAAGAATTTGGAGAAGAGAGAGGTTCACAAAAATATGAATATAATAGATGAAATCCTGATCAAAATGTGACTTTTGTCAATATTTTTAATAAATAGGCTCAAAATTGAAAAAAAAATTCAATGTAGTAAGCTCTAGAAGGGTATCTTTGGTCTAATAGGATAGTTGGTTCGGGTTTTGTGGCTTTCATATTTAATTTGTGCCGTTTGGCATTTTAACTTTTAAGTTTTGGCCAAAATTTGACTTTGGTCAATATTTTTGGTAAAGGTGCTCGAATGAGAATTTTGTCAGCGCGGTTAGCTCTGGAAGATTTTATTATCTAATAGGTTGGTTGGGTAGAGTCTTGAGGATTTTATTTTTAGTCTGTGCCGTTAGCCATTTTAACTTTTAACTTTCTGCAAAAATTGAACTTCTGTCAATATATTTGGTAAGCATGGTCAGATGAGAATTTTGTCAGCGTAGTTGTATCCAGAAGGTTATTTTTTGTCTAATAGGATGGCTTGTTTTTGTTTAAAGGTTTTAATTTTCAGTTTGTGCCGGTAGGCATTTTAACTTTTAGCTTTAAGCCAAAATTTGACTTTGATCAATATTTTTTGCAAAGGTGCTCAAATGAGAATTATGTAAGCGCAGTTAGCTTCGTAAGGTCATTTTTTATCTAATAGGATGGTTGCTTTAGATTTTGAGGCTTCCATTTTCAGTTTGTGTTGTTAGGCGTTTTAACTTTTATGTTTTGGTTAAAATTTAGATTTGGTCAATATTTTTTGTAAACGTGCTCAAATTAAGGTCATTTTAAGTCTAGTAGGATGATTGGTTTGGATTTTGAGGCTTTTATTTTAAGTTATTACCGTTAGGCGTTCTAACTTTTATGTTTTGGCAAAAAGTTGAATTTGGTCAATATTTTTGGAAAACATGCTCAAATTGGAATTTCGTCAGCGCACTTTGCTCTGGAATCTCATTTTTTGTCTTATAGGATTGTTCGTTTGGATTTGGAGGTTTTCATTTTCATTTTCTATAGTTAGGCGTTTTAACTTTTAACTTTTGGGCAAAATTTGACTTTTATTAACATTTTTTGTAAACGTGCTCAAATGAGAATTCTGTCAGCGAGGTTAGGTTCAAAAGGTCATTTCTTATCTAATAGATGGTTGGTTCATGTTAAGAGGCTTCAATTTTCAGTTTGTGCTATTAGGTGTTTTAACTTTTAAGTTTTGGCGAAAATTTGAATTTGATCAATATTTTTGGGAAACATGCTCAAATTGGAATTTCGTCTGCGCGGTTAGCTTTGGAAAGTAAAGTTTTAGTCTAATAGGATGGTTTGTTTGGGTTTTGAGGTTTACATTTCTAGTTTGTACCATATGGCGTTTTAACTTTTAACTTTTGGCCAAAATTTGACTTTGCTTAACATATGTAAACGTGCACAGATGAGAATTTCGTCAGCGTAGTTAGATTCGAAAGGTCATTTTTTATTTGGTAGGATGTTTGGTTCAGGTTTTGAGTCTTCCATTTTTAGTTTGTGCTGATAGGCATTTTAACTTTTATGTTTTGGCCAAAATTAAATTTGGTCAATATTTTTGGTAAACGTGCTTGATTTTAACATTTCAAGCACACCTCATCCAACTCTAGGTGTCAATGATCGTAAATCAGTATAAAACCCAACTAAATGAGTTGGGATTGAATCCCACAGGGAGTGATATGTGTTTACAATTCAATTAACAAGTATGAATGCGTTCTAGTCAACCATATGAATAAACATTATCGAAAAAAGCATTAAACAAATTAAAGGGTTGACACGAATGTCAGATGGGGGTTTTGGTTGTGATTATCAACTACAAACAGTCACAAACGATTTGAAATAACAAGAGGGAGATATATTCTCGGGATGTGATTGATTATAGGCAAATATAGGCATATGGGTAATTGCAACTACTAGTCAATAGCTAAATATTGGTGAGTAGGCTAGACTATAAGGGAGATAGTTTTCTCTCGAACAACTACCCCGAATCAGGTGATTTCTTTCGAACATCAACAATCATGACAATGAAGAATAGCCCACACCTTAATCCATTCACTCTCTCGAGCTAAATGTGTGGGATTGGGTTTAGGATTCACTCTCTCAAGCTAAACCAAAATCAACCCAATACCCACAAACCATTAATCAATAACTTTAGTTCTGAAACCTCTCTTGAGCAAGCCAATAACACAAATATAGAACTGCATTTCCAACTACAATTCTTAAATTAAACCACGATTAATTATTAAAATCACTTTTAAATAGCATTTAAACTAGCAATTAGCAATATCCATAAACTAATTCAGCCTATAATCACATGATCACACTCCAAGAATTGGGGTTTTAGCCAAGCATCATAAAAAGGTAAAAACTATTACCAAATCGCTTATCCATCAATTGGGTAAGAGAGATTTAGTTTTTACAATGCTCAATTTGAAGAAAATCTGGAAACCCACTTCCAACTTCTGCAAATAGAATTTGTGAAATCTTCCAAGCTAGGGAAAACACTAGAGAAAAGTCTTCTAAAACTCAGTTCTAATGTCTAACCAAAATATCCAAGATGAATAATCATGAACTAAATGTTCAAAATCTAATTTATAATTGCCGAAAATAAGCTATGAAAGCCCATTTGGCAAAGTAAGTTGGGCTCGCCGAACCACTCGGT
Organism: Solanum gracilifrons; assembly: GCA_029582605.1. NCBI lineage: Eukaryota > Viridiplantae > Streptophyta > Magnoliopsida > Solanales > Solanaceae > Solanum > Solanum gracilifrons. The sequence goes on along the minus strand of JAJOOH010014574.1, from coordinate 33,267 downwards.
GAGCCGCTCTTTGACCTCTTTTATCACCTTGGGATTCAGCATCCTCAAGGCCTGTAATTTTGGGCAATCTACCTTGGCTTCGCGGAACTACTCGGCAATCCACAAACTGCTTCTTTTCATCGCCGACTTGGTTCTTTCCTTCAGGGCTTGGCACACTGAAAGTTTAGGTTGTCAGAAATCCACTCGGCGATTCGCCAAGTGACCTTGGCGATCACCAGGCTTGCCCTTCTTCATTTTTTCAGTTTGTTTTGTTTCTTTTTGCCCGTTAGTGTCCTTGCTTTGTTCCTCGATCTATGTACCTGAAAATCAAGGATTTAACATCAGTTTATGGCACAAATTAAGCATTTTAGGACACTAAATCTATATAAAGAAATCCCTAAATGAGTCCAAATCTCGGACTGATCAACACCCCCAACTTAAACTTTTGCTTGTCCTCAAGTAAAACTCAAGTTCACCAATTCAATAGGGATGTCTCAAACCGTGCTACATAAGACTCAATCATCAATGAACACAACAAGACTCAACTTACTTATTCAAGGATCAATTGTGCACTCAAAGATTCAAGTTGTGACTCGTCATTATCAAAGATGCTCAAGTTCACAATTCTTGCTTCAAATGCAAGTTCAAACTCAACAAAGGTACTCAAATTCCCTCACAACAAAATTTATTCCATATTCACACACAATTTCTCAACAATTCATAGTTCCAAAATCATATACGACTCTCACACTCACAAAGATGAAAAAATGCATGACTTCACCTATAGGTTTTCCCTTATTTTCCAATCAACATTCTTTTCAGCTCACTCAATATCAAAAAGGTCTTTCAAGTCTTGTAACAGGGCTGAGTGTAAATGTATGGTCATTTAGGCTTAGTGGTTATTACCCTCATGAAATCTAGTCCTAACATCACTTTCTTCCTTTTCGTCGACATTTTGATAATGTTCATAATTCACCCCATTGTTCACTTACACATGGACTTCTGGATACCCCATTTCTTTTGCAATTTTTATCACTTATTTCATAACTTTTTCAATCTCTTTATTTTTCTTTTCTTTCCTGTTTTTTTTTTTGTGTGGAAGGGTTCCACCATTTTCAAAACCATTGCTCAAAGGGGAATTTTTCACACTTTTGAATTACCTTCTCTTTTCACCACACCCCCAACTTAGGCTTTTGACCTAAGTTGGCTATTTAAATAAACCACTCTTCATGAGAGTTATGGGTGAATGGATAAACAGGGGTCACATTTGTTCAAGTTTCTTCCAAGAAAAGGAAAAGGCTCAAAGGGGTTCAAGCAAGGTTCACACATCTCATAAGGTTGGCGACAAAATGAGGTATATTGTCAAATTGGTTCACTCTTGGAATTTGCTGCCTAAGATCATTTCAAGAGCTTGCATCACTTAGTCAACTGAACCAACGGGGCAAATTCTAGGTGTCATCACACAATGTTCTAGGTAAGCTCATCACACAAGGCATTGGAACCAATATCAAATGAGACTCCACACTATCTAGCTAATGTGCAATGTTCATCACAAGAGACTCATTCGATAACCGGCTAGTCACAACGAGATGCAAAAAGTTCACACATTGTCTATGCAACTTCATTTGGCCTCATCGTAGCCACACATCCATTTCGTTCAATTAAGAGTAATTTTCAAGTCATTGGTATTGATCATAACCGATACTCAAATTTATAAAAGAACAACCACAATCACACCCAAAAGAGGCAGAACAAAATTTTAAAAATGGGTCAAAACCACTTCCATTCAAAACAAGGAGCCACAAGCTCAAATATCCACAAGATAGAATCAAAACACAATTAAAACACAAAACCCAGTATATATACAGAAAATGTAGTCACAAGAGGTGGGTATGGAAATAACTCACCACACCCACAAAAGAAAATTATTTATCCTCAAATGCAACTAAAATAACTAAAAGTCAAAAAAATCAACAGAGATGGAGGTAAAAAATGATCATGTCTACTCAGTCGCTCTGTCTGTCGGGGCATCAATGCCCGGTGTCAAACTCTGGTCTTGGGCATCAGTGCCTGTGGTAACAGTAATACTAGCTCCATTAGATCCTGTCATGGAAATATATCTCAACAAAGTTTAGATGGCTAACTGCACCATAGCCTCCTCAACCTCAGTTAGGCCCTCATAAGTGATCTCCTCCTGAACACTGAGATGCTCCTCATTAGTCTTAGCCTCTGACTCTGAAGCTACATCATCAGCTCTAACCTCATCTTCTGTGGTAGCCAGAGGCATATTAGAATAGGCTGGAATATCAGTGCCCAGGTCATCGAGGATCTCCACGATCCTAAAAATCATCTACATATCAGTGGACTTCAGTTGGTCCACCTCCTTTCTCAACTCAGCAATTGCGGCCTTTAAGGCCGTCAACCCATGAGTGGCTCTCTACCCTCTCTCACACACCTCTATTCTTGCCGCAAGGGTATCAATAGAGTCTTTAAGAGGTGTCACAGAAGCAACGAGAGCTTTCTCAATCATCCTAGGGACTGTAGCCTCTATCCTGGAGGCACGCACATCAGTAGAATAGGCTAGATGCCACAACCGTAGTATCGCGGCCTGTGTGAGTAGAAGTCAGGATGCAGCAGAACCAGCAACAAACCTAGGAGGCGGGGGAACGGTAGAAGAACTCAGAGTCATAAAAAAAGCAGTAGTTGAGATACCTGAAGGCCTAGTGGCCGGGGTAGGCAATGCTGCCTCTGCACGTAGTGTCTCAATGTCAACAATCAGGGATGTATCCATTGGGGCTGCCTTCTTCTTCTCAGCCTCATCATTCAAGTACTCAACCTCAATACGCCGAATGTTAGTCGAGGAGGTGAGAATCACTTCCACATCTGTCTTCTCATGATGTAGCACTCGGGCTCGTTTGCACGAATCGGTGATCAACACCGAAAAAGGGAGAGACATCTGGCGCTACCTAGCCCTCATGGCCATTTTCTGTCCAATGATCATACCTAAATTCATACGCTTCCCTGCAATGATGAATCTAATACAGGCCGCCTTTGTGTGGCAGAGGATAAACTCATTCTAGGATGGCATAAGTGTGCTACTGATAAAGCCGAACCAATACCTCGCTGCCACATTAAGGTCTTTCTTCTCAATTTGCACTCTGGCCACGATCCACCTAGGAGTACCGTCAGATAAAAGAGGGGCCAACCATCCTTTCATATCCTGCAGGGATGTTTTTCTGATCATGTACTGGTAGTCATCTATAATGTTGTCAGTGCATCCCGATACAATGTTTATATCATCACGGTCACAATTTACCTTACTTCACCTGACAACTACATGGTGTACTTGCTTGAAAGTAGCATCATTCCTATTTCCATGTGGCACTAGAGCTCTATAAGTAGCGTAGAACTCTCGGACCCAATTAGGAATGTAAGAACCCCATGGTTTAGTGAAGATCTCAAACTTGTGGGCCTTTAGGGTATGCCATATTTCCGAGTATCAGTCGATCACACCATCTGTAGACAACCGCTTCTCATCAATGATAGTCCTCAGTCCTTCGGCCTTTAGTCTGTTAAGAGATCGGGGAGGAGAACCCTGTGCAGGTGGTGTTGGGACCACAACCTTGTTTGCAACTGGAGGAGGCAGACTGTTTTGTGGCATCGATATCCTAGATGGATCATTAATCCTCTTGGAGCACATTTCAGCTCTCCGGGCTAGTAGCAGTTGATCATCCCCAGGTTCAGAAATGTCACCTGAGGGTCTTAGTGTTCCCTCTCACTTTCAGAAATAGTGAGGTGAGTCGCGTAGACTCCCTCATTGTTGGAGCTGACCTCTGGTGATGGAGCTGCGGGCTCCTTTCCCTTTCCTTTGCCCTTCCCACCTATGGTAGGAAGTTTGGTCGTCTTTTCTTTGGATGCAGTTGCATCCTCATTGATTATGATTCCCTTTGCCCGCTTGCGGGGTGATATGTCTCGTCCCGGTACCTTGGTTCAGGCCATATCTGTAACATACATCAAAAAAAGTTAGAAATAATTCAAGAAAATTGTAGAAATCATGTTGCAGAAGGACTCGCCGAACCAATCGGTGAGTCGCCGAGTCACTTTGGCGAGCCTGATCAGGCTTGCCAAAAGGATCAGCTTGAAAAATTTCCAGAAACATGGCAGGTCAGCGAAGTGCAGGGTCCTTGAGTGAATCACCAACATCACTCGGCATCTCAGACTAGCCTGCCGAAATTAACAGTGTGTTTTAGGGGTGAGTGGCACAGAAAGGGCGATCAAAGGACCTTTCGATGAGTAGCCGAGTTCACTCGGCGAGCTCAGGCTTCTTGCCGAAATTTACAAACTCTAACTCAGCCAAATCACAAAATTAAAGGTGATCAAAAAGGACGTTTGCGAACCGCCGAACGGTTCGGCGCGCTCGACCCAGCTCGCTAAATTGCCCAACGTGCCAAATTTCAATCCCATTTCCCACATTCAAGCCCGCATCCCTCAAAATAAAAATCAAACTACACACTTATGCAATTTAGCCCAGACCCAATTGATCCATTCCTCTGGGGTACTTAGACTTCCCCTGGTTTGGTCAAAATTGGCCATTTAACGAATTTTACCCTTAAGAATAACGACACACGCTCCATCATTGGGAAAGTACATCATGTAGCACAATTAGGGGTTATTTAGACTTCACCCAACTAAACCCAACATAAATTTACCGCAACCCAACAACTTATGATCCATTTTAATGCACCAAACTCGAGAAATCAACATTTTAAGCAATTTAGGCACAATTATAAAACTAAGACGGAAAAATTAACATATCAACTACGATTTCAGTATAGGCCCAGCACACAACAATAAGATTTTACCAAATGCATTCGAATTCAATTACTAATCAAGAGTTCGGGGTTTGGAAAACCAACTTTTAAGCCAAACGAAGAGTTTGAGATGCTAGGTGGCAGTATAATCCAAATCGAAACATGAGATCAAGAGAAAAAAGTAAGCTAAATAGAAAAAATATGGGAAATATAGAGTGTGGTTACGATAGTATAAGGTTAGAAACGAGAGAATATGAAAGATTTTGAAATTTTAAACTCTTTGGCCTTTTAAAACCTTTCAGCTCGCAGCCCTTTCGACGGTATTAGTCGACCACACTGAACCACTCGACGCATCGCTGAGTGGTGACTTATCTCACTGAGTTTTACAGGACCTCCATATAATTTGGGGGTCCAAATGGCGGACAAAATCGAGGTCGCCAACCTGTTCGGAGAGTCACCGATTAATCCATTGGACCGCTGAGCTTTACAGACTTTCACTTCTAATTTTTTTGGGTCAAACGGTGGTCCTAGTCGGGCTTGTCGACCTCTTCGGGGATTCACTGACTGGAGTCTTGGCTCTCCAATCTGCACATTTTCAAACACTCTCCACTTTTCAACCTGCACAATCAACACTCGTTATTCAAAAGCAAACACAAAGCATTAAAAACTTGGGTTGCCTCCCAAGAAGCGCCTTAGTTAATGTTGTGGCACGACAGAATTACCCATTCAAGATTCTATCATGGAATTTGCCATAGTATCACTAGGAAATCCCCCTACCCACCCCCCACCCCCCGTTGACTTCGGCTAAGATGCGAAGAAATTTGACCCATTTGGATCTCTAACTATTTCATAGAGACAGAATGAAAGGTCACCATCTGGTTGAGAGTCGATACATCTTCCTTCATTTCCTTCAAAACTTTATCGGACCCTTCAACCTTATTGAGAATGTGTGAGAGCGTATCTTCAGTCCGGCCACCCTCAAAATATTTGGGCTTTGGACGCTCATGGGGAGGAACATACCTATCATTTTCCCCCTTTCTTTCTTTCCAAGTGGCGTTACGATCACGCCAATCTCTGTCACGGTCTCTCCAACCCTCATCTCTATTCCAACCTTGGTTTCCACCCGGCATGAGGTAGTTAGCATGATAACCTCCTCCTTAGTTGGTTAGGAAGTTTACTTCCTCATTGTACAACGCTTCAAATTTGGCATTCTCGGGGTTTACACCACCAACACTGACAACATTAAAACTCCTTGTACCAGCACCAATGACATTCTTGGCCTAGATGTCCAGTTGGGTCTTCATCTTTGCCATGTTTTGTCTCTCTCTTGATCCTTTTCGATCTGCTCTTTTGTCAGTTTATAAGCAAGAGGAGAGACTTGGTCCTTAAAAGTGTACCATGCCCAGTTAATTTTGGTCATGCCATCAAGAAGTTGGGTTGTTATTGCATAAGGTTGTTGTATTAAACCTCCCAGAGAAAGTTGATCAGCCACTCCCTTGTTCACCGAATCGAGTCTTCTGTAGAAGTATTGCTGTGGTACATTATTGGGCAATCCATGAGTTGGGCATTGCAGCACCATCTTCTTAAATCTTTGCCAAGTTTCATGGATTGGCTCACCCTCCAAATGTTTGAAGCTTTGAATATTGCCCCTACGTTTTATCATCTTCGAAGGATGGAAAAATCACATTTGGAATGCGGTAATAAGCTCGTCCCATGAAGTGATAGAATCTCTTGGCAACTCAGCCAACCACTTACATGCTTCTCCCATTAGAGAAAATGGGAATAATCTCAGCAAGACCGATTCTTGAGAGATGTTCCTAAAATAGAACGGTCCATAAATATCAACAAAATTCCTTATATGCTTATAGGGATCCTCATGAGCCAGACCTCCGAACAAACCCTTCAGTAGAAGGACCTAAAGAATAGTGCTTGTGAAGTGGAGAACAACATTTCCTTCATCTAGAGGCAAATGAATGGCCCCAACACCACCCATTTGAGTTGGGTCATTGACGTCGTTGAGGTTTCCGACATCTTTTTGGTGGCCCACTTGGCTACCATTTCTTCTGTTGAAGCTCATTTCCTCCTTTTCTTTTAACAAGCAACACAAAAACAAAAAATAAAAGCAAGTAGATTCAACTATAACTAACAAGAACACAATTCAACTTCACCAAAAGAATTTCAAACAACACCACTCCTCGGCAGTGGCACCATGTTGATTTTAACGTTTCAAGCACACCTCATCTGATTCTAGGTGTCAACGATGGTAAATCAATATAAAACCCAACTAAATGAGTTGGGGTCGAAATCCACAGGGAGAGGTACATGTTTAGAATTCAATTAAGAAGTATTAAGGTATTCTAGTCAGCTAGAGGAATAAACATTATCGGAAAAGATATTAAACAAATTAAAGGGTTAATACGAATGTCAAATGGGGGGTTTTGGTTGTGATTATCAACTACAAACAGTCACAAACGATTTGAAATAACAAGAGGGAGATAGATTCTTGGGATGTGATCGATTATATGTAAATATAGGCATATGGGTAATTGGAACTACTAGTCAATAGCTAAATATTAGTGAGTAGGCTAGACTATAAGGGATATAGTTTTCTCTCGAATAACTACCCCGAATGTATGGGATTGGTTTAGGATTCACTCTCTCTCGCTAAACCCAAATCAACCCAATACCAACAAACTATTAATCAATAACCTTAGTTTTAAAACTTCTCTCTCGAGCAAGCCAAGAACACAAATATAGAACTGCATTTGCAACTACAATTATTAAATTAAACCACAATTTATAATTAAACTCACTTTTAAATAACATTTAAACTAGCAATTAGCAATACCCATAAACTAATTTAGCACATAATCAAAGGATCACACCCCAAGAACTGGGATTTTAGCCAAGCATCATGAAAAGGTAAAAACTATTACTGAATAGATTATCTATCAATAGGGTAAGAGAGATTTAGTCTTTATAATGCTCAATTTGAAGAAAATCTGAAAACCGACTTCCAACTTCTGCAAATAGAATTTGTCAGATCTTCCAAGCTAAGGAAACCTCTAGAGAAAAGTCTTCTAAAACTCAGTTCTAATGTCTAACCAAAATATCCAAGATGAATAATCATGAACTAAATGTTCAAAATCAAATTTACAGTCGCCAAAAATAAGCTATGAAAGCCCATTTGACGAAGTAAGTCGGGCTCGCCTAACCACTCGGCGATCCGCCCTTTCACCTCTTCCATCGCCTTTTCGCATTAGCATTCAGCATCCTCAAGGCCTGTAATTTAGGGCGATCAACCTTGGCTTCGCAGAACTACTCGATGATTCGCCGACTGGTCCTTTTCGTCACTGACTTGGTTCTTTCCTTAAGGGCTTCGCACACTGGAATTTTAGGTGGTTAGAAATCCACTCGACGATTAGCCAAGTGACCTTGGCGATCACTAGGCTAGCCCTTCTTCATTTTTTCAGTTTGTTTTGTTCCTTTTTGCCCGTTAGTTTACTTGCTTTCTTCCTCGATCAATGTACCAGAAAATAAAGGATTTAACATCAGTTTATGGCATAAATTAACAATTTGAGGACACTAAATCTATATAAGCAAAGCCCTAAATGAGTCCAAATCTCGGACTCATCAGTGATCAGATTAAAATTTCATCAGGAAGGTTAGCTTTGAAAGGTCATTTTTGGTCTAGTAGGATGGTTGGGTCGGGTTTTGAGACTTTTATTTTTAGTTTGTGCCGTTAGGGATTTTAACTTTTATGTTTTGGCAAAAATTTAACTTCGGTCAATATATTTGGTAAATGTGGTCAACTGAGAATTCCATCAACGTAGTTTTGTCGGGAAGGTCATTTTTTGTCTAATAGGATGATTTGTTCCATTTTGAGGTTTTCATTTTTAATTTGTGCCGTGAGGCGTCTTAACTTTTAACTTTTGGCCAACATTTGACTTTCCTTAACATTTTTGTAAACATGCTCAGATGAGAATTTCATCAGCGTGATTAGATTCGGAAGGTAATTTTTTATCTAATAGGATGGTTGGTTCAGGTTTTGAGGCTTCCATTTTCAGTTTGGGCTGCTAGGCATTTTAACTTTTAAGATCTGGCCAAAATTTAGATTTGGTCCATATTTTTTGTAAACGTGCTCAAATTAAAATTTCATCAGCTCGGTTAGCTTCGGAAGTTCATTTTTTGTCTAGTAGAAAGGTTGGTTTGGATTTTGAGGCTTTTAGTTTTAGTTTTTGCTGTTAGGTGTTTTAAATTTTAACTTTTGGCAAAAATTTGAATTCGGTCAATATTTTTGGAAATCATGCTCAAATTGGAATTTCGTCAGCTTGGTTAGCTCTAGAAGATCATTTTTTGTCTAATAGGATGGTTTGCTCGGGTTTCGAGGTTTTCATTTTTCAGTTTGTGCCGTCAGGCGTTTGAACTTTTAACTTTTGGCCAAAATTTGACCGTGCTTGATATTTTTTGTAAACGTGCTCAGATAAGAATCTCATCGACGCTGTTAGCTTCGGAAAGTCATTTTTTATCTAATAGGATGGCTAGTTCAGGTTTTGAGACTTCTATTTTCAATTTATGTTGTTAGGCGTTTTAACTTTAAGTGTTGGCCCAAATTTAGATTTGGTCAACATTTTTGGTAAACGTGGTCAAATTAAAATTTCATCAGCGTGGTTAGCTTCAAAAGGTCATTTTTGGTCTAGTAGGATGGTTGGTTTGGGTTTTGAGGCTTTTATTTTAAGTTTGTGCAGTTAGGGGTTTTAACTATTAAGTTTTGGGAAAAAATTAACTTCGTTCAATATATTTGGTAAACGTGGTCAGATGAGAATTCTGTCAGCGTAGTTGTATCCGGATGGTTATGTTTTGTCTAATAGGATGGTTGATTTTTGTTTCGAGGTTTTCTTTTGCAGTTTGTTCCGGTAGGCGTTTTAACGGTTAACTTTTTGCCAAAATTTGACTTTGGTCAAAATTTTGGCAAAGGTGCTCAAATGAGAAATTTGTTTGTGCGGTTAGCTTTGGAATTTCATTTTTTGTCTAATAGGATTGTTGGTTCAGGTTTTGAGGCTTTTATTTCCAGTTTGTACCGTTAGGCGTTTTAACTTTTAGGTTTTGGCAAAATTTTGAATTTGGTCAATATTTTTGAAAAACATGCTTAAATTGGAAATTTTTTAGCGCGGTTAGCAATGGAAGGTCATTTTTGGTCTAATAGAATGGTTTGTTCGGGTTTCAAGGTTTTCATTTTCAGTTTGTGCCATTAGGCGTTTTCACTTTTAACTTTTGGCCAAAATTTGGCATTGCTTAACATTTTTCGTAAACGAGCTCAGATGAGAATTTCGTTGCGCGGCTAGCTTCAGAAGGTCATTTTCTATCCAATAGGATGGTTTGTTCAGGTTTTGAGGCTTCCATTTTCTTTTGTGTTGTTAGGCATTTAACTTTAATGTTTTAGCCAAAATTTAGATTTGGTCAACATTATTGGTAAACATGCTCATATTAAAATTTCATTAGCGCGGTTTGCTTCGGAAGGTTATTTTTTGTGTAGTAGGATGGTTGGTTCGGGATTTGAGGCTTTTATTTTCAGTTTGTGCCGTTAGGCGTTTTAACTTTTATATTTTGACAAAAAATTAACTTTGGTCAATATATTTGGTAAACTTGGTCAGATGAGAATTGTGCCATCAAAGTTGTATCCGGAAGGTCATTTTTTTCTAATAGGATGGTTGGTTTGAGTTTTGAGGATTTTATTTTCAATTTGTGCTATTAGGCGTTTTAACTTTTAAGTTTAGGCCAAAATTTGAATTTGGTCAATATTTTTGGGAAACTTACTCAAATTGGAATTTCGTCAGCGCGGTTAGCTCTGGATTGTTATTTTTGGTCTAATTAGATGGTTTGTTCGGGTTTTGAGGTTTTCATTTTCAGTTTGTGCTGTTAGGCATTTTAACTTTTAAGTTTTGGCCAAAATTTGGAATTGCTTAGTATTTTTTGCAATCTTGCTTAGATGAGAATTTTGTCATCGCGGTTAGTTTCGAAAGGTCATTTTTTATTTGGTTGGATTGTTGGTTCACATTTTTAGGCTTCCATTTTCAGTTTGTGCCGTAGGCATTTTAAATGTTAAGTTTTGGCCAAAATTTAGATTGGGTCAATATTTTTGGTGAACGTGCTCAGATTAAAATTTCATCAGCGGGGTTAGCTTCGGAAGGTCATTTTTTGTCTAGTAGCATGTTTGGTTTGGGATTTAAGGCTTTTATTTTCAGTTTGTGCTGTTAGGCGTTTTAACTTATAAGTTTTGGTTAAAATTTGAATTTTGTCAATAGTTTTGGGAAACATGCTCAAATTTAAATTTTGTCAGTGCGGTAAGCTCTGGAAGGTCATTTTAGGTCAGATAGGATGGTTTGTTCCTGTTTCGAGGTTTTCATTTCCAGTTTGTGCGATTAGGCGTTTTCACTTTTAACTTTTGGCCAAAATGTGACTTTGCTTAACATCTTTTTGTAAAAGTGCTCAGATGAGAATCCATCAGCGTAGTTAGCTTTGGAAGGTCATTTTTTTTAAATAATAAGATGGTTGGTTTAGGTTTTGAGTCTTGCATTTTACAGTGTTTGCTGTTAGGCATTTTAAATTTTAAGTTTTCACAAAAATTTAGATTTTGTCAATATTTTTGGTAAATTTGCTCAGATTAAAATTTCATCAGCGCGGTTAGCTTTGAAAGGTCATTTTTGGTCTAGTAGGATTGTTGGTTCGGGATTTGAGGCTTTTATTTATAGTTTGTGTTATTAGGCATTTTAACTTTTAGGTTTTGGCAAAAATTTAACTTCGGTCAATATATTTGTGAACTTTGTCAGCTGAGAATTTCCTAAGTGCAATTGTATCCGGAAGGTCATTTTTTGTCTAATAGGATTGTTGGTTTTGGTTTTGAGGTTTTCGTTTTCAGTTAGTGTCGGGTGGTGTTTTAACTTTTAACTTTTGACCAATATTTGTCTTTTGTAACACCCCATGTCCTGGTCGTTAGTACGACTAAGTTCACATCGACAAACCTATTATTATTTAAGAGAATGAGGTTGTAATCGAAGCCTAAAAACCAAGGGTTCAAGTATATATACAATTAGTTACGATAAGGTTAAAATGAATGATTTGGGCAGAAATGAAAATTTGAATCAAGTAAATCACCTATGTGCTTCACCTACTTGCTCCACCTACTTTCTTCACCTATGTGTTTCACCTACTTGTTTCACCTATGTGCTTCACCTACGTGCTTCACCTATGTGCTTCACCTACTAAGCCTTAATGACCAGCCAAAAGGACCAAGTAGGTGCATTACCTACTTGGACTCCTTGACTAGCTCAAAGGACCAAGTAGGTGCATCACCTACTTGGACTCCTTGTCTAGCTCAAATGTCCAAGTACGTGGATCACCTACATAGCGATTTTTGTGGCCCAAAATAAAGAGAAAAAGAGAGGCGGTGGAGACTCTTTAAGACAAAGACTTGGCTGATGTTCTCTTATGATTTTTACATACGTAAATTCTATGAGCTCTCTCAAGTTTATCTCTTCATCTCTCAACTTCAAGCATCTGCCTCCAATTATAACTAGGATTCTTGAAGAAATCCTCCACTTTCAAAGCTAAGTTTGAAGGTTAATTCAAGCCCTTTAAGGACTGCAAGTCAAGGTCTAAATTTGCATAAATTTAGGTTATCTTGCTTCCCCATTTTATCTCAATATATATATTAGATTAGGTGAGATATATCTAAGTTATTTTCATGAAATTATGGGACTATTACCGGAATTCATGAGTCCAAGCTTTAGTGATTATGATAAAAGGTGTGGAGCTGCGTAGTATGGTGAATCTTGGATTAGTATTGGGTGGATAGTTGGATTCATTTGGTGGTGAAGGACACTGTTTTATACTTATGTATGCTAGTAAAAGTGTTGTTTGTAAGTATGAGATAGTTGGGTGTTGAAACACCAGTTTTGAAAATTTTGGAGCTTTATGCCCGCTTGGTGTTCGACATGATATCCTACTAGTCTATTTCTTGACGTATTGACTGTATTGTAATGTAATCAATGTGTATATTTATATTATAATTTATAGTGTTGGCTGGTCTTATTAGAAAGTCGTGTGAAGTGTTTTCAGGGTAGAAATGAAGGGTGTAGTGATGTACCATTTAAATTGAGGGTTGTGCAGGCTTGCTACCCATTATGTGTCTATTTATTTATCTGGGTGTTTTGAAGCTCGGGCAGTGCCGGGAGACTTCATGAGAAAGTCGTAAGTTGTGTAAACATGTGAGAAGGGAATGTGTGAAAGGAACACCCAATAGTAGAGGGGTTACGAGCATGTTGCCTGCCTATAGATTTGGTAAGTTGAAGTGATCCAAGCTTGTTGATTAGCTGCTAATATTAGATCTATTACTTTTCATTATTGTAGATTAACACTTTAAAGGAAAGTCTGAATCATGGTACTACATAGTACTGTCCGGGAGACAAGGTATGTAAAGCTATTCAATTTAATATTCTTTGTCCTGAAGTCTTATAATTTAGGTACGAACAAAGCAAGCTTTCTAAATAATCCTTGTTAAAGATATGTTGTGATGGTGTATAATCTCTAATTTATTTAATATCCTACTACTACCATGGTTTCACAAATGTGTCAAACTACTCCAATAGGTGTTCATTATCCTATATCGATGTTGTAATACTTTCAAGTACGAGTATGATAAAAGTACTCTAAACAATAAGTTTCATGAGTTATCCTCTAAATCAAATGTGGAGTCATTGAGTCAATTAGATCCTACATTACACATGTTATGAGTTTTCATAGGCAAGATATATCATGTCCAATTATAAGTCCTTACATGGAATGTACACTTATCTCTTATTTCGGATCTGTCCTTGTGCATCATTAGTTCACACATTTATGCACCCTTTCATTTGGCATAGACTACTAAGTGTTAAGCTATCGTAACATCTTATACAATCATTACCTCTCCATAAGAGGAGTTGCACGCTTCCATTTGAAATGCATGTATGCCCCCATTTTAAAAGTGAAAACGTGTTTTAAATGAACCATGAAACATGTCCTAATGTCCCAACTTTCCGAAAACCTTCATAGATAGTTTGTATATATTTTTTGTACCTAATGAATCTCATTGAGTCATAAGTTCCTACGTATCACATCGAAATTACATTTTGCTTCCAATATCATTTTTCCTGCCTCAATTATTTTATTCACATGTCTACAACACTGGTATATAGTCCTAAAGCTCAAAAGAATTATGACCACCAAAAGAACAATCTCAAAGGTCAAATATACAAGGTCAAGTCAATAATCTATATAATTATGGGTGGCAGCCTAGGGGAAAAAGCCTAGCATGGATCGATCCCGATTTGTATATTTATGAGCATAGCATCTCAGGGGTTAAATGCCTAGCATGGGTCATCCTCTTCTACCATTGATCAGTTGGTCACTGGTATTACATGCCTTACAAAGATTATGAAGCAGCGAAGATTATGAAAAGAATGTAATGTATAGTGATCCAAGTATAGTAATATATCACGTTCCCAAGTGCTAATAGTTAGATTCACAGAAAATTGATTAACGCGTTGAGAAGGGTAAAACATGGCATTGTGATCCTATAAGTTGTTCCTAGTTTCCACAAATGCCACCGTTTTCATGTGTTTATCTGTTCTAATGATTCACTTGTTCACATGTTATCCATTCTAATAATTCACTTGTTCACGTGTCAGGTGTTCACATATTTACTTTGACGTGTCATCCGTTCTCATAATTCACCTTTTCATATGCCACCTATTATCATAGTTGTCTGTTCATTGTCGCATAATCTCACAACTCACATGCCATCGCCTTCTTGTTAATGTGTTAATTCCCTTGATGGCTCAATTGTTCTTTATTACATTCTTACAGATCACTCGCTTACGTGCGTGTCTGCTAGTCCATTTGCTTATATAACTACATGTCTCCAGTTCACCTGCTTATCTGGCTGTCTTATAATTTGTTCGCTTATGTGGCTACATGTCTTGTAACTCAGTTGATCAAATTCTACATATCTTCACAACTCACTTATTCACGCGTCACATGTTCCCATAACTTACTTGTCCTTATGTTAAATCCCATTTTGTTCTCCTCCACTTGTAGGTTATAAACTCCATGTGGCTTATCAGTTCTTCTTCTATTATCCCTTCATTACTTACTTGCTTAAATGATACATATGTTATAATAAAGTATCATGATGAAATGGAGAAAAAAAAAGGAATTTAATTATTTCTCATTTTATACCGATTCATACGGTTTTGATACATGTATATGTGTAATCTTCTTGGGCAAGAAGAGGTACGTCAACTTAAATGATCATAAGTTTTTGCAATAAGATCTATAGTATGTTTCCAGTTTCCAACTATTGCTACCCTAATATGTCGTGTTCTCTTATATAATTTTCAGTGACTATTGTGTTTTCAATTCGCCTTGCATACGAGTACAAATTTTACATCTACTCACGTCCATTTTTATTATGTCGGGGGTGCTGCAGTCACACTGCAGGTACACACATTTTAGATGGGAAGTTTCTTGGCGGGAACCCCTTGCAGATTTTCATCTATAGTCAGTGATACCCAATTCCACTAAGGGCCTTACCTTTTTCATATGATTTACATAGATGGCTTAAGGTACGTCGGGGTATTGTATCGACATATTTATAGATCATGTCATATGTTAGAGGCTTCATGGACTATGTCCAAATCAAGTTCTTATAGTTAGAGTTATGTCTTACATACTGCCTTATGGGTCCACTAAGATAGCATATGCACTGATGACTTTTATATGTACAAAATAATATCTTCTCATTCTAGTTGATGATCAATGCATTACTTAATATCTTTTGCTGCTGTCCCTTGTAGGTATGTTCAGTTAAGTGGTCTGTTCGGTCATGTGAGGTATCAAAGTTAAGGTACCGAGTGTCGGTCCTTCTCACCCAGGCTTGAGGCGTGACAAACTTGGTATCAGAGCATTAGGTTCAAAAATTCTGAGGGAGTCTATGAAGTCGTGTCTAGTAGAGTCCTTTTTATTGGTGTGTTGTTGACCACATCTATAAGAGGGAGGCTAGACGGGCATTTAGGAAATGTTACCTTTCATTCATGTTCTAAATCATGCAATAGAGCTATGCTTTAAATAATCATTCTGCTCTGTGTGATTGTGCTTAGAGTAGTAAGTGAATATTATCTGATCAGTTCATGCAATGCTAAGAATGCCAGCCATGAATTAGAATCTTAAGGCCCAAGTTTTATTCACCTACTGAGAGAAAGATGATGAAAGTTTTAGTTGCTTTTAAGGATATGAGACTCGAGAAGGAAATGAAAGAGAATTATAGTAGGTATTACAAACGATGAGGTAATTATGAACTCAAGCTATTAACCAAATGCTAATAAAATATTCAAAAATAGGTAAAAATGACCTTAGAGGTTCAAGTCAGTTAGTCTATGAAGTTAATACGAGACAGATGAAAATAATGGGTTATAAAAGAAGAGGTTTATACACTCTAATATGACTAATCCCCAAAGCTAAGGAGAATTAAGGTCGGATAATAATTGATTGGCTAGACATAAGCTATGACAAAGGCACTATGCTAGTAAGTTTTAATTGGGAGAATTTTGTTAGATACTAAGTAGATAAGAATAGTGTTTGGGTGTCATAGGTAAAGTGTTGCAGTATGATAATGTTCCTTGTTAAAGGAGAAGAGTTGAGTATAGTTACTGAAAATGTAATTAAAGTGAAAAAAAGTGAGGTAAGTTGTGCTTGTTAAAGATTGTCTCATATGTTAAGTGAATAAGAGTAGCCTTATTTGTTATTGCTTATTTACTTATGGTACATCATTGTGATGCCCTTTGAGGCTTCTACATGTGTGTTTCTAGTTAGCTGTCGGTTTTAGATAGTTATATTTACAGAGGAAACTCTGCCAAAATATTTGAGAAGTTCTAAAGCTAAGAACTATTAGCTACAACACACATTCGAGGACAAATAAGCCAAAGGTGGAGGGGGGGAATGATGTAATACCCCATGTCCTGGTCGTTTGTACGACTAAGTTCACATCGACAAACCTATTATTATTTAAGAGAATGAGGTTGTAATCGAAGCCTAAAGACCAAGGGTTCAAGTATATATACAATTAGCTAAGACAAGGTTAAAATGAATGATCTGGGTAGAAATGAAAATTTGGATAAAGTAAATCACGTATGTGCTTCACCTACTTGTTTCAACTATGTGCTTCACCTACTTGCTTCACCTATGAACTTCCCCTATGTGCTTCACCTACTTGCTTCACCTATGAGCTTCACCTACTTGCTTCACCTATTTGCGTCACCTATGTGCTTCACCTACTAAGCCTTAATGACCAGCTAAAAGGACCAAGTAGGTGCATCACCTACTTGGACTCCTTGACCAGCTCAAAGGTCCAAGTAGGTGGATCACCTGCTTAGCGATTTTTGTGGCCCAAAATAAAGAGAAAAATAGAGGCGGTGGAGACTCTTTAAGACAAAGACTTGGGTGATGTTCTCTTATGATTTTTACATACATATATTCTATGAGCTCTATCAGGTTTTTCATCTCTCAACTTCAAGCATTTTCCTAAAATTATATCTAGGATTCTTGAAGAAATCATCCTCTTTCAAAGCTAAGTTTGAAGGTTAATTCAAGCCCTTGAAGGACTGCAAGTCAAGGTCTAAATTTGGAGAAATTCAGGTAATCTTTCTTCCCCATTTTATATATATATATATATTAGATTGGGTGAGATTTATCTAGGTTATTTTCATGAAATTATGGGACTATGACCGAAATTCATGAGTCCAAGTTTAAAAACCCTAAAAATAAAATAGGATGAACTAGAGCTTGGCATGTGTTTTGGAAGTTGGTAACTTTTTAAAATGATGATTTTTGGCTTTTAAAGTTTAGTTTGAAGAATTTTGAGGTCAAACATCAAGGAATGACCATGACGTTCGGAAACTAGTCTTTTGGTGCTAGTATGTTCTAGTGTGTTGTCATTAAAGTGTTGGTGTGTGGTTTGATATCTAGAACTTGTAGAAGTGACCCTAGTACCTAGATTGAAATGTGTAGGGGTTAAACATCCGGGTTTGAATCCCCAAGGACCACCCTAAGGGTCCTTGAGGAGGACCCTAAGTTTAGACCCCAAGCTGTCAAAAATGGGTGAACTACGGCCATGACTTCCGGCTTCTAAGTCCATTGACGCCCCGTTAGTCTGCCTCCGTAAGTCAAGACCCATGGCCAAGTCTCAGTCACCAACTACAGATCAGCAGGACGCTCCGTAAACCCACCTACGGTCCGTAGGGGGGAGTCTCGTCGGTCACCCCTGCAATCTGTCAAGTTTCGGCCAGCCTGAGGGGTGAGTTGGTAAATTCACCCCACATTCCTATTAAGACATGGATGGTTTATTTATGTATTTTTATGTATTCTAAGTATATTAAAACTATAATTTCCCTATTAAAATTCATTCTTCAAATAAAACCCTTCCCTCCAAAAAAGGTTTTCTCTAGAACTCCATTGAAGGTCAAGGTGAAGATCAAACTAGAGCTATGGATTTTCAAGGGTTTCTTCTTCAATTTTGTTTGGATTCATCAATTTTAAGGTATGGTGATCCTTTATCTAGGGCAAGCTTTACCCTAGAGTCAATTTCAAAAAAGTTTTCAAGTTTCCAATGTTTATGAAAAACCCTAATTCTTACTCAAAACTCATGAGTTCTTACATCAAACGATTTCAATTGATAAGATATGATTATGTTGATGTTTAATTTATGATTTTAAGATGAAAAACTCTATGAAACCATGATGTCACTAAACTCCTAAATTTGGCTTATGAAGTCGGTTTTTATGGTTATGATTGGATGATGATGGAATTATTCTTAGATTTAATTGTATTATTGATTTCTATTGTTTTCTATACCTAATTATGGTGAATTGTTGGGGAATTAAGTAATGGTGATTATGGCTTTAGAGAATGGTAAGTTGACCTAACTTCATGTTATAGTAGAATTGTTCTTGTATGGATTGATCCACTTGAAAGGTGGAGGTGGTTATACATTAAATATGTTGTAATTATGTCCATGAATACATTATATGGTGAATTGAAGTGTTATCATGTTATTGTATAGATGGGTTGTATAATGTGAAGGTTTTTATGTGATCACAATGATGATCTTGTATGTAGTATTATTGTATTATGATGGAAAGTATGTTCTCTCTTAATGATCATGTATGAGGTTGATCTAATGTGAAAGGTCCTCCTAGTATTGTAATGTAATCTTTCACATTGATTTGGTAGGCCTAGGGCATCCTCCTCCTTGTGTAATTGAATGTTATGTGATGAATGTATCTTAGGACTGGTATACCAAATGTGGTATCTCCTCCATGAATTGTGATTGATCTCTTGAATTGGTAGACCTAGTACAGGTGCCCTTTCATGAATGAATGAGTAATGACCTTGTATCGGTAGACCCAATGTAGAAGGCACCTTTCTTGGAAAATCATGAGCTATCCTTATTGTACCTTGAATCAGAAGACCTAGTGAAAGGACCCTTTCTTATGTAATGTACTTTGGGTCGGTAGACCTAGTATTGGTAGCCCTCTCAAGTACAATGAATGTGAATGAAATAATCTATGGGAATGAAGGCTAAGCACCGAGTGGATAGGGTTAGATGGAAACTCTCCCAATGATAGGCTACAGTTCCAATGAACATCTTCCTACCCCAGAAATATGTGCCCACATAGGAGATATATTAGCTAGTGGTCTACACCAACGCTATAATATCATCTAATTCTACCTTAGGCAAGTAGAACACCTCTTTTCGGTGTGGGGGTAGAACACCAGATTCCATGTCTAGCTCTCATGGTCTATGTCGGTTAATGCCTATTCCCATCATGTGGGATGTGCACTCTAGTTATTGGATAGGCTCCACAACGTGTAGGTAGTAGTATGGGATATTATCTACACATGAAATGATTAGGCTTTGAAGATACTACAGTGAGTTCCCTAAGCCTTAATGGCTAATGAATGAAAGTCCTCTAAAGGAATGAATGTGTCCTAAATGGCTTAATGAAGATGTTGACTTATTTTCTAAATGAAATGATGATGAATGAGTAGCTTATATTGATGAAATGATTACTTAGCATGTTGTATATAAATGGAAAGATTCTTGTCTATTATAGCCTTGAGGAATGCCTACATGTGGTATGAAGAGGTCGTATGGACGGCCACTTCATGTATTACTGAGGTGTGTCTTAGGGTAACTTTAGATAGAGGTCCTAAGAGGTTGAATGGCTTATTGATGTATGTACTTATGGGTTATATGTGGTTCTTTCCTAAATGTGATGCGTGAGACTTTATATATTGAATGTGATGATTTTTAT
The DNA here is from genome assembly GCA_029582605.1 of Solanum gracilifrons. Classification (NCBI taxonomy): domain Eukaryota; kingdom Viridiplantae; phylum Streptophyta; class Magnoliopsida; order Solanales; family Solanaceae; genus Solanum; species Solanum gracilifrons. The sequence continues at coordinate 13,067 of JAJOOH010014574.1, read as the reverse complement.
GCCGTAATATCATGTTATAAAGATTTTATCAAAAATGGCATACAAGTATGATTTGAACTCAAATGTCCTTTTTAGCATGTTTTTGCATGGTCATCATACTTAGTGCTTAATTGTGCTAACCCCATTCTTTATTTTCTACAAAGTGTAGGTTGCGGCAAGTGATAGCAATTCTCTAGTGAGGCTTGGGATAAAAAGTTCTCTCAAGGCCTATCTTGGTATGTCCTCATATGTTCGAGGACAAGGATTCTATGTTTCTAGTTTTGTATTGAGACTATTGTTATAGACTTTAGCATTTTCGATTGTATAAAGGGTCGTGATCCTCTCTTGTATGTTTGTCCAAGGATGGCCATATGAAACTCAGTCTTCCGCTGTGTCTTTGAAAGATGTTTAACGAGATTTTAAATAGTTGGCTTTAAATAAATTTTTAATTGCACACTATTTTCTATTGTCTATGCACTGAATGAGCTAAGAGGCTTGTATTAGACCTCTTCGAGGTCGAGTACGCCGTGTTACTACTTGGGGATGTTCTCGGGTCGTGACAAACTTGGTATCAGAGCATAAGGTTTTGGAAAATGGTTTTTAGGTTCAAAGCCTCACAAGCCATGTCTAGTAAAGTCTTGTTCATCGGGGTGAGTCGCGACACATCTATGAGTGAGAGGATATAGGACGATAGAAGTTACACTTCTTTCATATTCTTGACGTTGTGCGTTAGAGTGTGGTTCTATAAGTATCCTTTTCCTAATCCTTTCTCTTGTGTTTATAGGATATGAATACAAGGGCTAACCTATGAGAGCGGAAGAGGAGAATGTGGATGGAGGATTTCCTCCCAAGGTCTTCAAGATGACCAAGTGTCTATAGGCAATGAAGAGAATGAAGTTTCGATGGTTCCCCCAGCCATGACTAATGAAGAGATTAGGGCGGCTTTTCTAACTTTGTCCCAAGCCATGATGGCCCAAGTGAATAGGGATGTAGGGCCTAGAGTAAATGCCATGGGGAGCACTATGGCTTCTAGATTAAGAAACTTTGTGAGGATTAATCCTCCTATTTTTCTTTCCTCTAGAGTGGGAGAAGATCCCCAATAATTCTTAGATGAGGTATATAAGATTGTTAGTGCTATGGGAGTGACTTCAATTGAGAAAGCGGAACTTGGTGCCTATCAATTGAAGGACGTAGCCTAAATTTGGTATACTCAATGGAAAGACAATAGGCCGATTGGAGCGGGTCCCATTAAATGGGAGTTACTTAAGGAAGCATTCCTTGGTAGGTACTTTCCCCGTGAGAAGAGGGAGTGTAAGGTTGAGGAGTTTATAAACCTTAGACAAGGTAACATGAATATGCAAGAGTACTCCTTAAGGTTTACCCAATTGTCTAAGTATGCCCCATCCTTGGTGTCCAACCCTAGATATGAGATGAGTCGTTTTGTTACCGGAGTATCCGACCTAGTAAAGGAAGAGTTCCATATGGCAATGCTTCATGATGACATGACTATTTCTAGACTCATGGTCTATGCTCAATTTATTGAGGAGTCCAAGCTTAAGAGGGTGAATAGAGGTTTGAAGAGGGATAGGTCCAATGAACAAGATCAATTTAGATTCAAGAAGAGAGCTCTTTACCAAGATTCTTCAAGTGTTCCTAAAGCTAATGAGGAGAAATGTGGTGGATCTCAATTTTCTAAACCTCTTTGTTCTACTTGTGGGAAGAAACATTTTGGGAAGTACTTAGCCGGCATTAGTCGGTGCTATGGTTGTCGAAAACATGTTTACCAAGTGAGAAATTGTCCTAATCTTGCGGCTAGAGGAATGGAGGCCAAGCAAGCTTCTCTCAATGGCCCAAATCTTGATGCTCAAAAGAAGACTCGTTTCTATGCTCCTAAAGCTAATAAGGACAAGGGAGCTAATCCTGATGATGGTGCCGGTAAGTTATAGTTCCTCGTTTTGTGATGAGATCCTTATGTGTTTTTCATGTTGTTCTTAGTTGGATTTTCTTCAAAGTGGGGAATGGTATGTTGAATAGTAAGGTTTTGAGAGTGTTGATATCCTTATCTCTTTCCTTCTAGAAGCTTGTGACCAAGAGTTCCTAGTAGCTTGTTGCATGTTATGGAGTCATGTGTGAATTTGTGTTTCCATGGATTCCTTATGTTATGCATGTTCTAGTTGAATTCTTGTTAAATGAGAAAATGAGTTTTCATGAATTGTGTTCCTCATGTTTATATGCCTCTATGACGAGTTGCCTAAATGTTGCATGAGTTGACTTGTTGAGCATGCTTAGATGTGTTCTTGAAGATGTTGCATAATTGTGCTTAATGATGTTGTGATGAGCATGATATGATGTGGAGAAGGAAGTTCCTCCAATGAAATGAGAAATGGTAAGGTTTGATGTATAAGGAGTTGGTAGATGTATTACTACTTTCTTGAATTGCATGAAGTTGTTTGAGCCTTTTTATGTGGAGTGGATGTTCCTCCTAGCTATGTGTATTGTATATAATTTTGTATGTATGATTGTGGGCAGCTAATCTTGAGTTGGTACCCTTAATGTTTTTAAGTGCCATTCGAGGACGAATGTTCCGAAGTGGGGGACAATGTAACAACCCTAAAAATGAAATAGGATGAACTAGAGCTTGGCATGTGTTTTGGAAGTTGGTAACTTGTTAAAATTATGAGTTTTGGCTTCTAAGGTTTAGTTTGAAGAGTTTTGAGGTCAAACGTCAAGGGACGACCATGACGTTCAGAAGCTAGTCTTTCGGTGCTAGTATGTTCTAGTGTGTTGTCATTGAAGTTAGTGTGTTGTTTGAGGTATAAAACTTGTAGAGGTGACCCTAGTACCTATATTGACATGTGTAGGGGTTAAACGATTGGGTACAACTCCCCAAAGACCACCATAAGGGTTCTTGAGGAGGACCCTAAGTTTAGACACCCAGCTGCCAAAAAGAGGTGAACTATGGCCATGACTTACGGCCTGTAAGTCCATTGATTCCCCATAAGTCTGCCTCTATAAGTCAAGACTTAGCCTAGGGATCCATAGCTCCCATGGCCAAGTCTCAGTAACCAACTACGGACCAGCAGGACGCACCGTAAGCCCACCTACGGTCCGTAGGTAGAGGTCTCATAAGTCACCCCTGTAATCTGTCAAGTTTTGGCCAACTTGAGAGGTGAGTTGGTAAATTCACCCCACATTCCTATTAAGACATGGGTGGTTATTTTATGTATTTTTAGGTATTTTAAGTATATTAAAACTATAATTTCCCTATTTAGAATTCATTCTTCAAATAAAACCCTTCCCTCCCAAAAAGGTTCTCTCTAGAACTCCATTGAAGGTCAAGGTGCAGATCAAGCTAGGGTTGTGGATTTTCAAGGGTTTGTTCTTCAATTTCGTTTGGGTTCATCAAGGTTAAGTTATGGATATCCTTTATCTAGGTAAAGCTTCACCCTAGAGTCAATTTCAAAAAGTTTTCAAGTTTCCAATGTTTATGAAAAACCCTAATTCTTACTCAAACTCATGGGTTCTTAGATCAAACTATTGCAACTGTTAAGATATGATTATGTTGATGTTTAATTGATGATTTTAAGATGAAAAACTCAATAAACCCATGATTTCACTAAACTCCTAAATTTGGCTTATGAAGTGGGTTTTTATGGTTATGATGGGATGATGATGGAATTGTTCTTAGATTGAATTGTATTATTGATTTATATTGTTGTCTATACCTAATTATGGTGAGTTATTGGGGAATTTAGTAATGGTGATTATGGCTTTGGGGAATGGTAAATTGACCTAACTTCATGTTATAGTAGAATTGTTCTTATATGGATTGATCCACTTGAAAGGTTGAGGTGGTTATATATTGAATCTGGCCATGAAGGAATTATATGGTGAATTGAAGTGTTATCATGTTATTGTATAGATGGTTGTATAATGTGAATGTGTTTATGTGATCTCAAATGATGATCTTGTGTGTAGTATTATTGTATTGTGATGGAAACTATGTTCTCTCTTAATGATCATGTATGAGGTTAATCTAACGTGAAAGGTCCTCCTAGTATTGTAATGTAATCTTGCACAATGATTTGGTAGGCCTGGGTCATCCTCCTCCTTGTGTAATTGAATGTAATGTGGTGAATGTATCTTAGGACCGGTAGACCAAATGTGGTATCCCCTCCATGAAGTGTGATTGATATATTGAATTGGTAGACCTACTATAGGTGCCCTTTCATGAATGAATGAGCAATGACCTTGAAATGGTAGACCCAATGTAGAAAGCACCCTTCTTGGAAAGTCATGACATATCCTTAATGTACCTTGAATCGGAAGACCTAGTGAAAGGACCCTTTCTTGAGTAATTTACTTTGGGTCGGTAGACCTAGTATTGGTAGCCCTCTCAAGTACAAAGAATGTGAATGAAATACTCTATGGGAATGGAGGCTAAGCACCGAGAGGATAGGGTTAGATGGAAACTCTCCCAATGATACACTAGAGTTCCAATGAACATCTTCATACCCCAGAACTATGTGCCCACATAGGAGATATATTGTCTAGTGGTCTATACCAACGCTATAATATCATCTAGTTCTACCTTAGGCAAGTAGAACACCTCTTTTCGGTGTAGGGGTAGAACACCGGATTCCATGTCTAGCTCTCATGGTCTATGTCAGTTAATGCCTATTCCCATCATGTGGGATGTGCACTCTAGTTATTGGATAGGCTCTACAACGTGTAGGTAGTAGTATGGAATGATATCTACAGATGGCACGAGTAGACTTTGAAGATACTGAAGTGAATTCCCTAAGCATTAATGGCTAATGGGTGAAAGTCCTCTAACGGAATGAATGTGTCATAAATGGCTTAATGAAGATGTTGACTTATTGTCTAAATGAAATGATGAATGAGTAGCTTATATTGATGAAATGATTACTTAGCATGTTGTGTATAATTGGAAAGGTTCTTGTCTATTGTAGCCTTGAGGAATACCTAGGTGTGGTATAAAGAGTTTGTATGGGTAGCCATTTCATGTCTTACTTAGGTGTGTCTTAGGGTAAATTTAGATAGAGGTCCTAAGAGGTTGAATGGCTTATTGATGTATGTAGTTATGGGTTATATGTGGTTCTTGCCTAAATGTGATGTATGAGACTTTATATATTAAATCTGATGATTATTAAGCCTTAATATCATGTTATGAAGATTTTTATCAAAAATGGCATACAAGTATGATTTGAACTCAAATGTCCTTTTTTGCATATTTTTGTATGGTCATCATACTTAGTGCTTAATTGTGCTAACCCCATTCTTTATTTTCTACAAAGTGTAGGTTGCGGCAAGTGATAGCAATTCTCTAGTGAAGCTTGGGATTAGAAGTTCTCTCAAGACCTATATGTTCGAGGACAAGGATTCTATGTTTCTAGTTTTGTATTGAGACTATTGTTATAGACTTTAGCATTTTCAATTGTATAAAGGGCCGTGATCCTATCTAGTATGTTTGTCCAAGAATGGCCATGTGAGACTTAGTCTTCTGCTGTGTCATTGAAAGATATTTAACGAGATTTGAAATAGTTGGTTTTAAATAAAGTTTTAATTCCGCACTATTTTCTATTGTCTATACAATGAATGAGCTAAGAGGCTTGTATTAGACCTCTTCGAGGTCGAGTACACCGTGTTACGACTAGGGGGTGCTCTCGGGTCGTGACACCAAGCTTTAGTGATTATGATAAAAGTTGTGGAGCTGCCTAATATGGTGAATCTTGGAGCAGTATTGGGTGGACAGTTGGATTCATTTGGTGGTGATGGACACTGTTTTATAACTATGTATGCTAGTAAAAGTGTTGTTTGTAAGTATGAGATAGTTGGGTGTTGAAACACTAGTTTTGAAAATTGTGGAGCTTTATGCCCACTAGGTGTTCGACATAATATCCTACTAGTTTATTTCTTGACCTATTGACTATATTGTAATGTAATCGATCTGTATATTTATATTATAATTTATATTGTTGGCTGGTCTTATTAGAAAGTCATGTGAAGTGTTTTCAGGGAAGAAATGAATGGTGTAGTGATGTACCATTTAAATTGAGGGTTGTGCAGGCTTGCTACCCATTATGTGTCTATTTATTTGTCTGGGTGTTTTGAAGCTCGGGCAGTGCCGGGAGACTTCATGAGAAAGTCATTAGTTGTGTAAACATGTGAGAAGGGAATGTGTGAAAGGAACACCCAATAGTAGAGGGGTTACAAGCATGCTGCCTCCCTATTGTTTTGGTAAGTTGAAGTGATCGAAGCTTGTTGATTAGCTGCAAATATTAGCTCTATTACTTGCCATTATTGTAGATTAACACTTTAAAGGAAAGTCTGAATCATGGTACTACATAGTACTATACAGGAGACAAAAAGAACAATCTCAAAGATAAAATATACAAGGTAAAGTCAATAATATATATAATTATGGGTGGAAGCCCAGGGCAAAAGCCTAGCATGGGTCGATCCCGATTTGGATATTTATGAGGACAACATCCCAGGGGTTAAATGCCTAGCATAGGTCATCCTCTTCTACCACTGATCAGTTGGTCACTTGTATTACATGCCTTACAAAGATTATGAAACAGTGAAGATTATGAAAAGAATGTAATGTACACTGATCAAAGTATAGTAATATATCACGTGCCTAAGTGCTAATAGTCAGATCTACAGAAAATTGATTAACGTGTTGAGAATGGTAAAACATGGCATTGTGATCCTATAGGTTGTTCCTAGTTTCAAGAAGCCACAGTTGTTCATGTGATTATTTGTTCTAATAGTTCACTTTTTCACATGTTATCCATTCTAATAGTTCACTTGTTCACGTGTCATGTGTTCACATATTTACTTTGACGTGTCATCTGTTCTCATAATTCACCTTTTCATATGTCACCTATTCTCATAGTTATCTGTTCAGTGTCGCATAATCTCACAACTCACATGCCATTGCCTTCTTGTTAATGTGTTAATGCCCTTGATGGCTCAATTGTTTTTTTATTACATTCTTAGAGATTACTTGCTTACGTGTGTGTCTGCTAGTCCATTTGCTTATATAACTACATGTCTCCAGTTCACCTGCTTATATGGTTGTCTTATAATCCATTTGCTTATGTGGCTACATGTCTTATAAATCAGTTGATCAAATGCTACATGTCTTCACAACTCACTTATTCACGCGTCACATGTTCCCATAACTTACTTGTCTTTACATTAATTCCCATTTTGTTCTCCTTCACTTGTAGGTTATAAACTCCATGTGGCTTATAAGTTCTTCTGCTATTATCCCTCAGTTCATTACTTGCTTAAATGATACATATGTTATAATAAAGTATCATGATGAAATAGAGAAAAAAAAAAGGAAATTTAATTATGTCTCATTTTATACCGATTCATACGGTTTTGATACATGTATATGTGTCATCCTCTTGGTCAAGAAGAGGTACGTCAACTTAAATGATTATCAGTTTTTGCAATAAGATCTATAGTATGTTTGCAGTTTCCAACTGTTGCTACCCTAATATTTCGTGTTCTCTTATATAATTTTCTGTAACTATAGTGTTTTCCATTCGCCTTACTTACGAGTACAAATTTTATATCTACTCACGTCTTTTTATATTATGTCGAGGGTGCTGCACTCACACTGCAGGTACACATGTTTTAGATAGGAAATTTCTTGGCGGGAACCCCTTGCAGATTTTCATCTATAATCAGTGATACCCATTTCCACTAAGGGCCTTACCTTTTTCATATGATTTACATAGATGGCTTAAGGTACGTCGGGGTCTTGTCTCGACATATTTATGGATCATGTCATATGTTAGAGGCTTCGTAGACTATGTCCAAATCAGGTTCTTATAGTTAGAGTTATGTCTTCCATACTGCCCTATGGGTCCACTAAGATAGCATATGCACTAATGACTTTTATATGTATAAAATAATAGCTTCTCATTCTAGTTGATGATTAATGTATTACTTAATATCTTTTGATGTTGTCCCTTGTGGGTATGTTCAATTAAGTGGTCCTCTTGGTTATGTGAGGTATCAAAGTTAAGGCACCGAGTGCCGGTCCGTCTCACCCAGGCTTGAGGCCTGATAACTTTGGTCAAATTTTTCGGCAAAGGTGCTCAAATGAGATATCTGGCAGCGCAGTTAGCTTTGGAATCTCTTTTTTTGTCTAATAGGATTGTTGCTTCGGATTTTCAGGCTTTTATTTTAAGTTTGTGTTGTTAGGCATATACCTTTTCAGTTTTGGCCAAAATTTGACTTCTGTCATCATTTTTGGTAAGCTTGCTCGAATGAGAATTCTGTCAACGCGGTTAGCTCGGGAAGGTCATTTTTTTTCTAATAGGAAAATTGGTTCAGCTTTTGAGGCTTTCATTTTCAGTCTGTGCCGTTAGGCGTTTTATCTTTTAAATTTTAGCCAAAATTTAACTTTGGTCTAACAAATTTGTAAAGGTGCTCAGATTAGAATTTCGTTAGTGAGGTTACATACTACCCTCTAAACGATTTTTGATTTAGTCAATACGAAAAAATGACACATTTCTTTATATGATAAATATTTCAACTTTTTCAACATTGTATCCATATTGGATCTCATTCATTAGTGTCCAATTAAATTAACTATATCAAATAAATTAGGATAAAAATTAGTACGAAATATTTTAACTTTAATTTATCAACATTGCATGACATACCCAACCAAATGCTAGCAATGGTGGTGCCTTCTGATAGCGAACCGACATTATATTCGCCAATTTGTGGCCATATGTGTCTCATACATATAAATATAGGCAATACGCCTCATACCTCCCGATTATAGCTCGGGAGTGTAATGCATAGCATGTAATGTCATGAATTTATAACACCTATATGGTACTAGTGTCATGTTGCCAATCTTGGCCCGTTTGTAGTCTTGTTTTCATAACCCCATAATCACTTTCATATAACATGTAACCATCTCATGGAACCTCATATGTTCTTCCAAATAAGCTTGAAAAGTTGACTCGAATTTAAGAAAGATAACCTAACCTTGCAGATATTCATAACAAGTTTAAGGTGATTTACTTAGTTCCTAACTTGGCTCCTAGATAATTTATAAAAGAAGTATTTCAAAAACCAAGTGTTCTAATAGTTTAAACATTTAAGTGGGGAAAAAGGTCTGGTTACATGAAATAAGGGTCTCCCATGATATTATAAGTCACATCACCCAAAGAAGAATAAGAATTCATACATGCAGACATATAATCAAGGAAACCGATAAAATGACATAAAGATGTCGATTACTCTATTTATCCGAACGAGTGGAGTATCAAAATAATAGAATCATGAAAATAATTCGTCTGAGATCCCAATGTCTTTCACTGAAGGTCATTCTAGCAAGAGAATAGCAAAATATCACATTTGGCGTTTTAGAAATTTCCCAGGATTGGTGCTAAAATGGGGGATATAGCTTAGCCTTAAAATACCTTTCCAATGAACGCTCGAATGACCGTAGTTTCTTCATGAAAGTTGTTCCTAATGTCCTAAGTTTCACAAACATTATATACACAACTGGTACGCAATTTTAAACAGTTTATAATTGATCTTAAATCGGTAGATTTGCCTTATGGCCCTAACTTGACGAAACGTCCCTAGAATTTCATAAAAGCAATCATAAAAGAGTCCCGAGATGATTACCTTAGTTAACCAAGTGTAAACCTTGAAGAAACACCAATAACTACAAATTTATATCTTCAAATACTAGCTCCAAACGCAGCTAATAGAAGGGAAAAACGATTGCCACGCGAAGAGATCACGTTTCTAGGCACGGGGGCAACCTTTAATGGGAAAAATCATCAAAAACTAACCTTTATCATGCAAGAACTCCATTAGAATCCTCTCTTAAGCTTTCTTTCTGGTTAGGGAGTGAAAATAAATGTTTTCATGGCTTAAAACGTTGAGTAAGCCACATACCACATTTTTTAACCGACATGGATCGCGACCCAGATTCTCCCCCGGCAATCCATGGTAAAGCCTTCAATACGCTTTACTCCGATGTTGGTTGGATACGGGGTTTTGTGAATTGCAAACTAGACTCGTAGGCCTTTGATTTAGTAGGCCACGGGCCTTTTAACTCTTTATATACTGGGAGAAAACATCCAAGACATTTGACCCAAAATTAAGAAAATATTATTAGAGAAACTTCGTTAACTTTTGCAGACCTTAGTTTCGCTAATTTTCTTGACTTCAAAACTTAATATACGAACCTTGTGCTATTATAATACCTCATAACAAACTATTCGTAGCATGTTCGACACTCATAAGCTTACCCTAAGGTATGAAATAATTTAAGCCTTTCAAACGGGTGAAGTTATACCCGAGCCATTTATTTAATTTAGAACTTTGTCTGAGGGGTCTCTTTGACCTAAAACTTTAGTTTAGTTCCTTGATATTGCCACCCATTTGCAATCTTAGTCTCCAATGTACGCTACCAAGTCATATACACCTCATATAACCATGCCAAACTACACCACACATATTATGTAACAATATAGAAAAAGTATGGGATCTTACAAAAAAAATGGAAAAGAAAGAAAAGTAAAAAAATGGGAGGGGGGAAGAAAAGAAAAGGAACACGAAATAAAGAAATAAAATAAAAAATACAAAAATAAAAGGAACCAATAGAGGAGAAAAATAAAGGAAAAAAAGTAGAGAAACATAAGAATAAAGAAATAAATGAGAAAAAAAGGAAAATTTAAAAAAAAGGAAAAGAAAAAAAAAAGAAAAGGAGTAATAAAAAGATATTTTTTTATTCATTTTTATTTTAATAATAAGTTATTGGTATTTTTTTCCCCATAATAACAAGCAAATATATCTATATGGGAGATATTTAAAACTCAAATAAACAGTTGAATCAAAGAAGTAAAAACAAAATCAAGTTTGAGACTGATTAAATATGGGGTGAACTTTGCTAGAAGGATCATATATTTCTCTACATGGATTAATTTTAAAATATAAAGTCAAAAAAATATTTTTTGCCAAATAAAGTAATATAAAGTTGTCTTCTATTGGAAATCAAATTGTAAAACTGTTTCCAAGTCATGTTAGGAAAACTTTATACATGAAAAGATATATGTATTCTGTTTTGAGTTGAATATCGTTAATATTAGATAATTTACGATAAATATTCATCAATTTACAAAACTCAAGAGAGTTGCGAATTCATGGCTTCTGATATATTATTTTTAGAGTTACCATATGATATGGTGAAGAAAATCCTGTCTTGTCTAAATGTGAAAGAGAGAGAAACAACTTCTCTTGTTTCGAGAAATTGGCATCACATGATAAAATCATTGGACAATCGCAAATTTATACGTAAATATCCTACAAAGATATACTGTGGATACTGCTATTTCTATCCATATTTCAAGGTCAAAGAATTCTGTGGAAAGTGCTCTAACCTCCTCACTGTCATAAAACTCGCTGCAGATTATAATACTCGGAAATCTATTTGTTAGTACAAACTTCCTCTGCTTTCTTCAAAATTTCCAATGCAGTTACCAAGTCGAGATCATTATCTGTTCTTCATTTAAAATTGTGTGAAATTAATGAGAATGATATTAAGGAGTTTCCTTGTTTGAAAGAGATCTCTTTCGATCAAGTTTCTATTTCTCCCACAACATTCTCCAACCTTATCAACATATGCCCTTCAATTGTTGAGTTAACTTTGAAAGATTGTTCCTCCCTGAATTCTGCTTTGGTGCCTGATTTGAATCAACTTAAAAAGGTTCATGTGAATTGTGTCTTTACATATGTACAAACAATAGAAATAAATTCTCAAAATTTGCTCGAGTTTCACTTATTTAATTCACCAGCAGAACTGGAAGTTGATTTGTGCGCTTGTGCTAAGCCACAAGTCCTGAATCTAAATTGTGCATACATTCCCCAAGGATTTCCTCAAGATATTTGCTCAACATTCCAGTGCCTAAAATCCTTATCCCTTCCTATATGTAAAGGATTGAACAAAATCAAAATTATGAGTCCTGAATTAGAGAGTTTGAGCTTAATTGATTTGGACTTTGCTTTCATTGTTAATCCTAATTTAGGTTTGTTCAATCTATTCAATTCTGTGGGTTCAGAACTAATGGAAGTTGAGATAGGATTGAACTATGTTCGTGCAACCAATAGGTTTCTCGAGATTTTGACCTTGGAAACTGAAACAACTGAATCAAAGGTATGTACATTCATATAACTAACTTTACGTTGGTGTTTACTCTGAGTAATTCGAAACTTATTAATGTACCCATATATAGTTGCAACAACAAAACATTCCTTGTATCTTTAGAATTGACGTCACTTCGTTGTTTGCAGATAGATAATACATCTTTGTCTATCGATAAGTGTTCATCTAGTTAGTAATTCCAACAATTTTAGTGTGATCAATTTCTCCATTCAATTTCCTTTCAAGTTTGTCAATTTGTGTTGAATATTACTTCTCATTGTGTATGAAGGAAGTAATATCTCATTCGGGAAATCTTCGAAGCAATGTCGAACCACTTTGTATCAAGAACATAAATTTGGAAATACTCATGTCACAAGTATCAAGATATGAATCTTTGATTGATGAATTGTTTAGTTACTTCCATCCGCGGACCTTGCTAGTGAGAGTGGATTTCGATGCACTAAAGTATTATAATTTTATACAGGTATCTCGCAATGTTATGACTTCTTTATTAAATTTAATATTTTGCTATCTTCAATTCTCTTTTATCCATTTTTCCATTGTACTTATAACGTTATGAATATGTAGGTCCTATTAGGCGAACTAAAAAACTAGGAAAGGGAATTGGAAAATGGCAAGCGATGCAAGTATAGTACTAGCATGTGCTGGCGTTATTTCTTGAAAGGTTTTAATATCCTCTAATCAACTACAACACAACACATCTGGGAGTTCCAATGGTAATTGCGTCATAAAGCATGAAGAGACCTCTGCTATTTTGTTTCTTTTTACTTAACATTTACAATATATCTAGGTTTGATGAATTTATTTTCCACCTTAGTAGATGCCCGTGTTATTTCTACTCTTTTATATA
>JAJOOH010014573.1:0-31465 GCA_029582605.1 Solanum gracilifrons | reverse complement strand
ACAGAAAGTCACTCAACCTATTTAATTGTTTTTTTCATTAAAATTTGCTGACATGGAATTTTAATTATTAACCAAAATTTTAAGAACCAAATATATATCTATTTAAACCATTTAATGACCCGTCCCATTTAACCCAACTCGCTATAAATATAATATTAAATTATTTTTTTAATACGCCAGTTTTATTGACATACGGCTTAACCACCAAGTCATCCATCACCATGTACTTCACTACCTCCATTACAAAAAAACCTTGTTGCTGCCTTGGATTCCTTTACTCCAGGTGGATCTAAATACGCCAGTTTTATTGACATACGGCTCATACAATTTGGACAACAACTACTTCAATTTATCAACCTCTCTATTATTTTTTTTTTGAAGTTTTCATAACCTCTCCGTTCTCACTTAGCATCAAATAATTGTCTACCCAACTTCACAATCTTGATATATTATTAATATGTGAAGAAGAAGTTGAAATTGAGAAATTAAAAAAGAAAAGAAAAGAGAACGAAGAAGTAGGGAAAGAATGGGGAGACAAGGGAAAATAATTTAGAGAATTAATGGTAAAATAAAAAGTTTAATATTATATTTATAGCGGGTCGAGTTAAATGGGGCAGGTCATTAAATGATTTAAATGGATATATATTTGGTTCTTAAAATTTTGGTTAATAATTAAAATTCCACGTCAGCAAATTTTAATTAAAAAATAATTAAATATGTTAAATGACTTTCTGTGCAAAGAAGTCATAGTTGAGTGACTAATTAAAATTGGAAGCCCACAGATTACGAACCAGTGGCGAAACCCATGTTTAGCTTTTAATAATTATACCATAACTAGCAACCTAATCCATCCAATCGTATAAACCACATTGCATAGGTGATGGGATCATCTTTCCAACTTCCAGCACTTTTCAACTATGGAAGGAACAAATTATTGCATGTACTAGTTAGCACACATATATCATTAATTCACTAATCATTAGTAGTAAAAATTACAATTAGAATTTAAGAAAAAAAATTCACTCTCCCATAACAGAAAGTACACTAATTCCCTTACCCTCTAATTTTTGGGGTCTATATACGCTTTAGACTAACGGAGGAACATGTGTCTCAATCTGAAAAATCTATTCAAAATTTATTTGATTTTTACCTATGATTAAAAAACCCACCCAAATAACTTGAAACCCACACTCTAATTATAATCCAAAAACACCCCAAAAATCTTCACTTTCATTACCCATTTAATTTCCTAATTAAGACCTTATATCAAATTTCAAGAGACATTTTAGTCTGAACGGAATCACACGGAAAGGGCAAAAACAAAATTCGGTCTCAGCAACGGCAAAGGAGAAGAACCCCATTTGGGTATTGTAGGAAAACTCATTTCCTTGATTCAAAATGATTTGCTGATGTTATTGAGTGAAAAAATTGAGGTGTCTTGCTTCAACTGCCATGGAAATAAACCTAGGCAAAGATTAAAGTGTTCAAGTTGACTGAGATTTCTGACAAAGTTCAAATCTTCTCATCAATTTAGTCCCCAAAGTGCTCACTTTATTTTTATTTTTTGGAGCATTTCGATTTTTGAATTTGTCTTCTCATTTAGTAATTGGTTTTCATATCTGACCTGATGATAGTATGTTGTTGAGATTTTTTATAAAGTTTTGATATTTTCATCAATTTGATCTTCAAAGTGTTCCATTACTTCTTTAAGCATATTAGGGCTTGTAATTTGTCGATTGAAGTATAGTGAATTCTTACCCTAAATTTGATTTTTCTTCCTTGGAATTTGAAAGTTTATTGATGTTAATTTTGTTTCCGATTTGATTCTTTGATATGCTTCAGTGTATTGCTTTTCATTTGAGATTATGATGTGGCCTGTGGTATCAAAATTTGAATTCTTTTAGGAATGAAAATTATTTTTATTTTTGAAATGGGCATATGAAGATTTTGGGTTATAATTTCGGTTGGATCTTAGTTATTTGGGTGGATTTTTACTTGTGTTTTAAAAAAAATTATGGGTAAAAATAAATAAATTTCGGATAGGTCTTTAAGATTGAGACATGTGTCCCTCTGTTAGTTCAAAGGATATATACACCTCAAAAATTAGACGGTAAGGACATCAGTGTCTTAAAAGTATAACGAAGGGTATTTAAATGCCATTTATAATAGTTTGGACTTTGGAGTTAAATTTATCTTTTTCCCCAAAAATTAATACTAGTTGAAGAAGCTTCACAACTACTCCTTGTAGTTGTCGTCCGGGTAAGTATTTTCGCTCCCTTTGTTTTCTTTTAAATAACTAGGGAAAATAAAATTATGATTCAATAGATAAATCAATGTTAAATTTCATTGATTTATTTTAATAAAGTGAAAATTTCATATATGATATATATTAGACTAATATTTTCAAGTTATAGCAGTAGAATTAAATTTTCAAGTTGTAACAATAAAAAATTTCAGGTTGTAACAGTTTCTTAAAAAAAAAAAGCTTTTTTTAAATAATTGTAAAAATTTGTTTTGAAAAAAATAAAAAGATAAAAAAATAAAATAATTTGTTTCTGAAAAAAAAGGGTAAAAAAACTGAAATAAGTGTGTTAATTAAATTTGAATTGATTGAAGATAATTACTAATTAGCATAAATTAAGGAAATTCAAACTAATTAAGAATATTTAGTTTCCATATTTCACTCTAATTTGTTTAAACTAATTAAAAATTCTGATTTCATCCATTTTCTTCCACGTTTCTCTCTCTTCGATTTTTTCCAGAAATCTTGTCACTCTCATCTAATTCATATTCATTTTTATTTAATAATCTTTATTTTCTGGACGGCTTCTTATTAGTATTAATAAAACATGGTGGTAGATGGGATCCTTCAGGTTAGTGTTCTTTGCGATTCTTTATTTGTATTGTAATACAAACCAAACGTTCAAAAAAATTATGAACAGTTATTCTGGAAAAATATATATTAAGATTTTGTTTGTGAATAATAGTTTTAATTATGACGTTTTTGGTATGAATATTCACTTTTGAAATTACATAAAATTTGTTTGAAATTGGTATATATTTTTGTTTGAATATTCATTTCTTTTGTATGTTTCTGGTTAAAAAATTACATAAAATTTATTTGAATTTGGTATATTGGTTATACCATGTTGGTACGATTTTAGAATTATACTTGAATGAATTTCATATACTATTTGTCTAATAAATGACAATTAATAGTTAAAAGTGGTATTATTTTGGTATTATAGTGGCATGATTCTGCTGTGAAAAAGTGACGACTTATGTCATGAAATAGGTATAATTTTGGCATGAAATAGGTATGAAAAATGTGCATAATAATTATATGAAATTTGTAAACTGATTTAAGATTTTTTATTGTGTATAATAATTTGAATTATGGCCTTTTTTTAAAAATGTATAATGTTATATTTTGGTATGAACATTGAATTTGCTCATTATTTGTCTGAAGCTTTTTTTTTTTTTTATATTTTTTATTAAAAATATAGATAATTTTTTCTTTGGAATTTGTATACTTATACTACCAAGCATGTATAACAATCGATAATGTTTTGGTATGATTTTTGGTTTGATTGGATTTTTTTTTGGCATTATATTGTAATGAATTTTGAGAATAATAATGTAATGAATTTAATATACTGTTTATTAATGAAATGACAATTAATATTTCTAAGTTGGAATTATTTTGGTATTCTAGTGGCATGATCCTGGTATGAATAATTGATAACTTTTGGCATGAAATAGGTAGGAAATGTGTGAATAAGAATTGTATGAAATTTGTATACTGATATAACGTATGTGTTTTTACTTTTGTATTCTATAATAACATATGAAATTGTTTTAAAATAACATATGTATTTTTACTTTTGTATGAATTTTGTAAGCATAAAAATGGTATGAAATTTGTATATTTAAATAACATATGTATAAAAGTTATTTGTACTTTTGTATGATATAATATTGACACAATAGTTTATGATGAAACAGAAAAATATGCAATTCAAAAAGTGTCGGAGCAGAAATTGTTGTCGCCTGGTTCAAAAAGAACTGTAGGGAGACCATAACTTGTAAATGGTTTGCTGATGTGGAATTCAAGAGGTCTAAGATTATGTGCAGTACATGTCGTCGAGAGGAACACAATAGGAATACATGTTCAAATTACCCTTCTGAAAAAAAGACATAATTTATTTTTATTTTGATTTGATTATTTTATTGTGGCACACTCATGTTTTGATTTATCTTGTCTTTTAAGTTAATGAATTGTAATTTCAGAATATTTATTGTGTGTGCTAGTTAGTCATTTGTGTATTCAGTGTTTTTCAAATGTATACTCAAAAAATAGGTAATGTTTGTATGCGATAGATATTGACTGAAAAAATTAAGTCAAATCTTAGTATGAAATTGGTATACATTTGGTATCCAACTGACGTCCCAGTGATAAAATTGAAAAAAAAACATGTAATTGAGATTTCAACTGAAATAGCCAACGCAAAACTAGTTAATATTGTATCAAATTTGTATAAATTTAGTATTGAATTGATATCCCATTGGAAAATTGAAAAATCAACATGTGATTGAGATTTCAATCAAATTAGACAACCTAAACAAGTTAATGTTGTATTCAATTGGTATCCAACAGTTATCCCACTTGAAAATGAAAAAAACAAAATGTAACTGATATTTCAACCAAATTAGACAATATAAAACAAGTTAATGTTTTATCCAATTTATACACACTTGGTATCCAACTTGAAATTTTAGATCAAAGACAAAAAATAAAAATGTATAAAATTAGTATCCAACGGGTATAAATCCGGGAAGAATAAATCTGATTGTAAAACAATGCATATTATATATTGTTGTCAGAAATTGTAGCAAAAGAAATATACATCACCCAAAAATCAAAACATGTAATTAAAAGTCTAAACTACAATAATTAATACAAGTTCTATATTTTCCTCTCTTCAATTTATATTCCGTATTCAAGTGTAATTTTTTTTAATCATATTTAAGCTAAAACTTATTAAAGATTTTATGATCTCATATTATCTATATATATCAACAAATTTCAGAATTAAATATACTTATTTCACCAACAAAACAGTATTTTAGATATAGAAAAACACACCAAAAACAAGTTCAAAACTTAAGTAAAATGGTTTTTTTCTCAAGAAATCAAGTTTTAGATTAATTAAAATAAAAAACGAAATCAAATTTTCAAAATATAGAATTCTTAATTCTAAAAAAATCAGATTAAAAAAAACAATATCAAAATTTAAAATAAAAAAAAACATCAAGAAAAGCAAAAAAAAAAAGTAGATGAAAGAGAGAGAAAATTACATGTTAAAATATAGGGTGATAAATTTTTTTTTTTTTAAAAATTAAAGACCCCAATAGTCATTAATAAATAAAAGTTATTTGAATAAGTTAAAAAATCCCTTAAAAGGTGTAATAGATAATTACAAATTGATTCTCTCTCATTAATATTATTTCTCTCACCTACTAATTATATAAAAGGAACTGCAATCAATATAATTAAATAATTAATAATATAAAAATATTAATCATTTAATAAAGTAAATTTTAATTGATTTTTAAATAAAGTTAAATTTAATTGATATGTTATAACTCGTAATTAAACTGTTATAAGTAATAATTTTTTAAGAGTAGGTTTAAAACTCGTAATATTGTCTCTTAAATGTGTATATGGTGTGATTTTTCCTTTAATAACTATGGGTCAAGTGGTATAATGTATTAACTAAATTTCACCCTTGGCCCATTTACAATCAACTAAATATTAATTATTTAATAAATATCACTAACTAAGTAATCGTAGTTACACCAATAGTTCAAGATTATCATTTAAAATTTACGGTAATAGTCAAAATAGTTCTAGTATTCGAAATGGCCTAACGGGTCGTTACATCACGTCTTGGAGGATCATAAGGATGGCATAATTGTATTAGATATAATTAGATAAAAATTAGATTATAGTCTACACATATCAAATACTATATTTGATAATTAATTGATTGACTATTTAGATTTTCACCTTCTAGATAAATATTTAATTTTACATCTTATAATTTCCTCCCATATTTTTCTTTCTTATATTTCTGATATGATTAAATAAGTTGAAATAATATAAATGTATCTGAAAGGTATGTATATAAAATAAAAATAATTAGATAAATAAATTTCACGACTAAAAAATTGATTTGAAAAATTTATATAAAAGAGAATTAAAATAAAGTGAAAGGGAAGAAATGCAAAAAAAAAAAAGGTGAGGAGAAAAGGAGAGAAGAAAGAAATAAATGAAGTTGAGAAAGGTAGGACCCATATATTATTTTATTCAAAAAGTAAAATCCTCACACATCAATTTCTGCTCAGCCGTTCGGATTTTGACAAGTTATTTCTTGGATAGAGTTATTTTTTGGGATTGTAATCCATGGGCAGTGTTTTGAAAAATAAAGTAGTGATTTAGGAGTTACTTTTAGTGGTTTAAATTTTCAAGGACATTTTGGGTGCAAATAAAAAATGAATGTACCGATCCATTCTTGTCACCACCTCTAATTACGAAAATAATCTAAAAAAACGGAGTTGTATCAATTCGTGCCAATTTAAGTTGTGTTAAATATATTTATTGTTAAATTATGTATTTTGTTGGGTCTTGTAAAAGTACCTTTTACTTTTCCTCAAAAGTAGTCTTTTAAAAGGAGTATTGTATTTTTAATAAGACTTGTGAACGTAATGTTGAATGAAAAAAAATTGTGAAAGTATTTTTCATGCTGTTCTGAAAAGTTGTTCCTTGAAAAGAAGTTGGTATTTTTTTCTTTAGGAAAAAAAAAAAATCTAACTATACAAAATAAGCACCTAAATAATCACTATATAACACCAGTTCTACTTTTCAACAACATAGTAATAGATTTTTTTTACAAAACACAGTAAAATAATTTTAAAAAAACAAAAACAAAAAATAGATCATGACAACCCACGATTTATTATTTGAAGATATTTTAATTCCTTAATTTTCTTCCCCTCTCTTATTTACCTTCCACAAATATCTTAGATATAGTTAATGCTTCTCTCTCATAACTCTAATCAAAATTAAACTTTGTACCTCCTCTGTTCTGAAAGTGTGTTCAATGAAAAATATAAACATTTTCTCAATTTTAATTCAGCATGACGGAAGATGGGATGTAACAGATATTCACCGTAATAGTTGCTTCGATTATGATATTTTTAAAGTATTTTGTTGATCTTTTTTTATAAACATATATTGTTATTACTTTGGTGATTGGTGTTTTTTGGTCTTGATCTGTACAACATAAATCATAACGTTCTCAATTAATTTGCACCATACATAGGTACTCGCCTATAGTTAAATTATTGATTAATTAGTGATTTATGTAATGGTGTAGTCGATATAACTTAGATACATAGGTTCTTTGGTTTGTGGTGTATGTGTTGGAGTAGTTAATATTATTAGATATTATATATACACGAATCTGTTATGTTGTATTTTTGTTTTTATGTTATTTATCGTGTTATTCGATTAAAAATTAATTCAACAATAGTTTTGTATATGATGGTATTAGTCATATAGCGAGATCAAAATTAACAACAAATATAAATGAATTTTATAAATTATTTTGATTAAGCATGAAAATTTAGTATTGTTTATTATATGACAATGGTTAGTCTGTTAGCTTATATTGTTTGGTTATTTTGTGGTGCAAATGATGGTGTATATCATACATTGTATACCAGTTTGAAGTGTACACAAACTTGTAACCCTTATATACACCATAAGAAAAACAATAGATTTATACCCATTCAATAATATAATTTATACTAATTTTGCACAACAATTAAATCAATAGATTAATTATATTATTTTGTATCATAAACTATATCAATACACAAATATCAGTTTGAAGAGTTTACTAAATTCGTGTTACCATATTAATTAAACTGTAATTCTATTTACAGTGTTATTTGTGTGTAACTATTTATGAACTTTTGACGCAAGAATGTATGTGTAATTCAAAATTAAAGGAGTGATATATTATGCAACTGTTGAAATCGGTATTAGACTTCATCAAACAAGGACTCTTTCGGAGATTATTATCAAAAATAACTTTCATACTCATAATCAATCTTTTTCAAGAAGAATTTTTTTTCTGTGTTGTAAGAGATGATTTTGAAAAGAAACAAAAAGAATGAGAGCAATTTGTTAATGAATATTTTCAAGAAGGAGATACAAAATATGTCCTTGATAAAGATGACATCGAAAAAGAGGAAAAAAGAGTGCAACAATGAGTCAATACCAAGAAAAAAAGAGAATGAAACAGTGATATTCCTTCTCTATAAGGTTAACAAGAGAGAGAAAAAAAAGTGAGATATTTATTAAAGGAACATATCCAAATATAATTGTGATTGAGATTCTAAAAAGTAAAATAAAAGGTAAAATATGAGTTTCATAAAATCAGCCCACTAACCAATAAATAGGTCTTAAATCGTGCAGCTATTTATTTTATAATAAATTTTCATATTTATAATTAAAATGTTAATGTCATAAATAAAAAAGACTAGAATCATATTATGTAAATTAATGTCTTAAATAGTATATTTTTCTAATTTTTCTTTTTCTTTAAAAAATAATGACAAAATAAAGTACTTTTCATACTTACACAAAGTTAGTTTCGAAAAGAGCATCCAATACTTTATATTATATATTTATATAAAAGGTAGAGTAGTCACTGCTATTTTTTTGAAAAACGTTTTTAAGATAGTAGTATTGTTTTTTGTTTTTTCATTTAAAATATATAATGAAAAAAAATAAGTAGTCTCTTCTACAAGTTATTGTGCCTTTTTTATTGTTATTATTTTGAAAGAAATAATATATAACAATGATAGTTTCTATGTGTGACTATTTCTTTTCTGGGTTGTTATTAATGTATTTGTGAATATATTTTAGCTCATTGTTGTAACTTGGCTCTGATACCACAATAAAAAAATATAAAGTCAACTCGATGAGTTGTGTACCTTGTATTAGCAACGAAAGTCGTTGATTGTTCTACTTTAACAAGATTGCTCCAAAGTCCCTCTTTGAATCACTAGGAAACAAAGTTTGATTCACAAACTAAATGTATATTTGTGTTTCACACCTTTGTTGATCTACAAACAGAAAAAGTACTTTTAAGTTTTTTGTCACACCCCGAGCCTAAACCCTGGACGTGGCCGACATTCGAGAACCATTGTTGACCCAAGCGAACCCTTGGCCTGGCATACTCCTAGCGGAAGACTTAATCAACATAGAATAAACTCAAATGAAAACTTTAACTCAAAAAGTCTCAAATTAGACAACTTAGAATAGTTTAGAAATAACCATTCACTAGCCAAAGAGGCAACTCAAGTCTAGAACATAATAATTGAAATGAACAAGACTAGTGAACTAATGTCTATTTATCTATGAAGCATCTAATACTATGAGGGATGTCGGGACAAGACCCCTGATCATCCTAACAAAAGTGGAATGATAAAACATAAATAAGGGATCATCCGGAAGCAAGAAGGCTCACCAAACAACTCTGGAACTCGACTGAATCAACGAAGCGTTGATTAATGATCCTGGTTACTTGTATCTGCATCATGAAAGATGCAGAACAAATGGTGTCAATACATGGAATGTACGAGCATGCAAGGGGAAATCTAAACAAGACATAAGCTTGAACTGGAACTAAAGAAACAACTTACTCCATCTCAGCTCAACTCAACTCAGGGATACTCAAACTTACTCAATTCATTTCAATATAAAGTAGTAGTAAAGATGCATTATAGAGAAAAAACTTTTAAAACAGTAGACAATAACTCAATGCATTAGAAAATATAATATAACTCAGTTTGTATGCAAGAATACAAAATAACTTTGTTGTATATAAGAATACAAAATAAATGTGTTGTATATAAGAATACAAAATAACTCTGTGGGAGATTCTTTAACCGATAACCATCATTATGAGCTATGTGATGATACAACGTCTAGCCCACGCTGTCATAACTATTCTATACTTTTTTGGGGTATAGGACCTACTAACTAATTGGATCCACTAGTCTATGCTAAAAAACAATAAGGAATCATCCAAAAAGGATGAACCTTTCTACCCACGTTGGCTACATGATTATTTAGCTCGTTCTGTGCTTACTCACTTCACTCGCTCTCGTTTAGTAGCGGTTCTTCATTCTTTAGATAGGTGCTCAATACTACTCCCAAAAATATAACGTAGCTCATATGTTTAAAAAAACACATCTCTTTCTCTAGTTTGAGATTATTACTCACAATATTTCTCTTAAAAGAGATAGTGCTCAAAACTGTTCAAGAAGTCTTTTGGAAATTGGTGTTTTCTCTCATCTTAATTATAAAAACATTTACTCTTAGGAATACTTAGTTCCCATATATCATTTTAAAGAAATTGAACTCAACTCTACTCTTCCTCAAACTTAAATGCTCAAGTCTTAAAACAAGTTTAGAAGGGTTTGCAAAAGACTTCTCAAAAGACTCGAAGGAACTCTCAAAACTTGAATCTTAACTCTACCTTGAATTTGAATTATGAATTCAAGGTTATGATTCATGTTATAATTGATCTCTCGATGTTTAGAAGTAGTTTAGAGTGATTGGAATTAAAAAGGAGTGAATGTATCCTTTTAAAGAACTCAAATGGGCTAAACGACATTAAAAGGGGTGGGGGAACTACAGAATAACTTTTGTGGCGCACTGTTGGCGCGGCGTGCCACACCCTGCCCATAATTTTCTGACGAATTTTCTTTCTCATTTTCTAACCCCAATTTTGCCTAGAATCAAATGGTTTCTTCCCAACTCACTTAGATTCAAATATCCATCATAAGAACATGATAATCTACTCAAAACAACCCTCAAACTACTAAAACTTATCTCAAGAATTCGTGAAAACCTCAATAATCAGGATTACGAATAAAACTTCAAGAAAACTCATCAAGAACCCATATTCTTCAACTTCAAGAACAAAATTGCACTGAAAATAACATGATTGGCGTGTGGGTGAACGAACCCAACACTATGAGAACTCACATACCTCTTAGGGGTTAAACCTTTGGCGAAACATCTTCGATTTGCAAGAAAACTTGAAGAACGCCTTGACCTTTCTCATCTTCTCCTCTTCTTGAACTCCTTTCAAAACCCTAGCATAAATTAGGATTTGTAAAACTGAACCAAATCAGTTTAGACCCCTAAATATTACCAAAATTCATTTTAAGCTGAAGGGGTAAGAAAAAGACCAAAATGCCCCTCTTTAATCCGGGTAGCTTTTCTTAACTGGACATGTAGATTTTTAAATGACCATATCTCTCTGATCCAAACTCAAAATTTAGCAAACTCGGTGGTGTTGAAAAGAGGATTCCAAGATCTTTCATTTGATATCTTATGGGCCACATAACTCATCATGTACCGAAAGTTATGGTAGTTTGAAGTTGACCCAAACTCATAACTTAGCTTCACTTGCCAAATTTTTTTAATTTGACTCTTTCCAATTTAGTTCTTTCTATTTCTAGCTCTTTTTAAGGCGGGACATTACACAGTTTTTTTTATTTTCTTTTCACGTTGTTGTCCTTTAAAATTCTTTTTATAAAGAGGGGTTGAGAAGTTTACCAGTTTGATAATTGTTCTCTCATCTTTTTTCAAATAAGAGAGGTTGATAATTGTTCTTATCCAACTTCTTGGATCAGGTCGGATTGGATCGATCCACATGGGTGGCCATGACTCAATACTTACAGACTTCATAACTTATAGGCGATGCATATGTGTAGTTATTTTTGGATTTTTTGTCATTGATTCAAGGGTCAGTTTCTTGTAATTTTTCCTTTTCTTCATGAATTGTGACAAAATACTGTATTTTTCATACTTTCACAAAGTTAGTTCTTGAAAAGAGCATTTAGTACTTTATATTATTTATTTATATTAAAGGCAGAGTAGTCACTACTATTTTTTTTTTAAATATTTTTTTTAAAGATAGCAGTACTTTTTTTTGTTTTTCCGTTTAAAATATATAATGAAAAAAAAACAAGTGATATCTTTTACTAGTTATTGTACCTTTTTGTTTTATTATTTCGAAAGAGATAATGTATTACAATGATAGTTTCTATGTGTGACTACTTCTTTTATGGATTGTTATTAATGTATTTGTGAATACATTTTAGCTTATTGTTGTAACTTGGCTCTGATACCAATGTAAAATATATAAAGTAAAATCTAAGAGTTATGTATCTTGCAGGGGCAGACCTACAGTGGGTCAAGTGGGATCATATGAACCCACTTCGTTGAAAAATAACATCGTATATATATGTATATTTAATCAATTTTTAAAATTGTATATGTATATATTAACTTTTGACCCCACTAACACAAGTGTGACCCTTCACCGAGTGGTGAAGAGGGTTCAATTTTTCCAGCCAACCCGAGTTCGAATTCTTGTTGCCACATTTTAGTTTTAATTCATGTTTTTAATATATAAAACGTCCACACACTTTTGTCCGCTATCTAGGTTTAACTTTTGTCCTCTATCTAGGTCTAACTTTTATCCTTTTAGTTTCTTAGAAACTATAAAAAATACAGCATCCTTTTACTTTTACATTTAAAAGTCCAATAGTCAACAACTTTTATCCTTTTTGTTTTTAGTTTTCTTTTTAAAAAAAACTCAACTAAAAATGTACTAATCCCTATTATTCTCAATTCTAAAAACCCTTTGTCTTCTTTTTTGTTGAACACTTCTTGAGTCTCTCTTGCTTTTCATCCCCAAAAATTTGAGCATATATTTTTGTTGAAGGAAAAAGACTCTCTCCGTCTCTCAAATCTCGCATCAATAGTCAATATTCATCAAGTTTGATTTTTGCTCTGAAATATATATATATATATATTCTGGTTATTTTTTATTTCTTCAACTAAAAATAATTCCTATCATTCTAAAATCAAGGAAAAATTACAAATAATATTAGGTATATTTCTATGTATTTGATTCTGAAATTAAGGTTATAATTGTTTTATTTAATATTTTGTTTTAATTTGTTAAATGTTGAATGAGAAGAAAATGAAATCATTCATAATATTTTTTTAATCTACATAGTTTATATTGATAAATTGAAATTTCATTTATTTAACAATGCTTTGCTTAATTACTTCTAATTAGAATTTTAATTTGGTAATACATGTTGAGTATCAAATGAAGAGATTTTTCTCTCTTATATCCTCCAAGTTGCCACAATCAAGTTCATGAGCTCAAAATGCTCCACGGGAGTAAGAAAACTTGAACCAATTAGAAGAAACCCATCATTCCGCTAAAAGATCGAATTAAGGAGTAGATTTGAATTCTTTACCGGCAGATCCAAAGAAAAGAATACACATTAGCTAGGCTATCATCCGAATAAACGTGCTGAGATTAAAAGAGCATATATCCAAAGAGGTCCTCATCAACCTGAAATTTGTGAGTTTCCTCAAAGTGATATTTATGGATCAAAACGTTGTTTTAATCGCAAATGGTTTAAAAAATGTCATGATTGGTTAGAGTATAGTGTGACTGAAAATGCAGCTTATTGTTTGTGTGTTATTTATTTCAAGATGAAAGCGTTCATCCAGGTGGAGGTGAAGCATTTTCAAGTATAGGGTTCAAGAGTTGGCACAAAAAGAAAAGATTAGATACACATATTGGTAAGTCAAACAGTGCTCACAATCAGGCAAAGAAAAAGTGTGAAGATCTAATGCGACAAAAACAATCAATTCAAGCCGCATTTGTTAAGCTATCCAATCAAATCAAGCTTGGGCACAAAATTCGTTTAAAGGTTTCAATTGAAGTGGTGAGACTTCTCTTGAATCAAGGATTGACATTTCGTGGACATCGTAAAGATGAATCATCGCTAAACAAAGGTAACTTTCTGGAAATTTTTTCATGGTATGCGAAGCGGTGTGATAAAATTAGTGAACTTGTGTTGAAAAAGACTCCAAAAAATGACTAGTTGACTTTTCATAAAATTCAAAAGGATATTGCATGTAAGCTTGAAACAATTAAAGCTATTATGGAGGATCTAAATGGTGACTATTTTGCATTGTTAGTTGACGAATCTTGTGATATATCACGTAAGGAGCAAATGACAATTGTTTTGCATTATGTTGATAGAGAGCGGTTCATAGGAATTATTCATGCTCATGATACTAGTGCTTTATGTTTGAAAGAAGCTATTGTTAACTATCTTGCGCAACATTATTTGAGTTTATCTTTTATACGGGGGCATGCTATGATGGAGCTAGAAACATGCAAGGGCTTTTAAGTGACCTTAAAGTTTTGATTCAACAAGAAAGTAGATCAGCTCATGCAATTCATTGTTTTTCTCATCAACTTCAGTTAGCTCTTGTTAGGGTATCTAAAAAATGCCTTCAAGTTAGAGAACTTGTATTGTTGGTTTCTAATGTCTTAAATGTAGTGGGAGGTTATTTTAAACGTATGGATGAACTTCGAGACTCTCAAGCAAAAAGTGTGCAAGAGGCACTTGATATGGGTGAAGTTGAAAGTTGTACAGGATTGAATCAAGAACTTGGTCTTGCTAGAGCTGTCAATACTCGGTGGGTTTACATTATAAATCTTTTAAGAACTTTTTTAGTATGTTTGGCTCTATTACTGATGTTCTTGGTACTATTGTTGTTGATTCTGAATCTGTTGAAGAAAAAGCTAAGGCAACATGATATCTTAAAGTTTGTCAAACATTTGAGATTGCTTTCATATTGCATTTAATGAGAGATATTTTAGCTATCACAAATGAGTTTAATGAATCTTTACAAAAGAAAGAACAAGATATTGCAAATGTCATTCTACTTGTTAAAGTGGTGAAGAAACGAGTGCAAGATTTAAGGAATGAAGGATGAAATTCACTTGTCGAGAATGTGTCTGCATTTTGTGTCAAGTATGATATTTTGATACCTAATTTTGATGAGCTCTATGTTAATTTTGAAAGATCTCGACGTAAAGTTGATGAGTATACTATCTCACATCACTATCGTATGGAAGTATTTTTTAAGATTATTGATTGGCACCTTCAAGAACTCAATGATCATTTTAATGAGGTTAGAACATATTTGCTTATTGGAGTTGCTCGCTTGAATTCAGTTGACTCATTTTCTAGTTTTGACATCAAGAACATATTGAGAATGACTGAATTATATCCTGATGATTTTGCTAAAAATGTAATGGTTACTCTTAGGAATCAACTAGCTTATATAGTTGGTGTCTGTGATGTTGATAAAAGCTTCTCCAACTTAAAAGGGCTTGGCGATATTTCTGAAATGCTAGCTAAGGTAAAGAAGCATTTAAATTATCCTCTTGTGTTTCGCCTTATAAAATTTGTGTTTCCCCTGCCGATTGCTAATGATCAAAAGTGAATTGTGAAATGGAATGGATGATGATTTCATAAGTAGTTGTATGATGCCTTATGTAGAGAAAAGAATATTTAATACTATTTGTGATGAGAGTATTATGAATAGGTTTCAAAAAATGAAAACTCGTAGAATAGAATTGTAATGATACATTTTAATTAATCAAAATTTGTTTTGTTTGCTTTTTTTGCTTATTTATTATTTATATCTTGAACCCACTTCGTGAAAATCCTGGGTCCGCCATTGATAACTTGTATTTGCAACGGAAGTAATTGATTTTGCTACTTTAACAAGATTGCTCCAAAGTACATTTTTGAATCACTAGAAAACACAGTTTGATTCACAAACTAAATGTATATTTGTGTTTCACACCTTTGTTGATCTTCAAACATAAAAGGTTTCAAGTTTTTTTCTTCTGATTTTTTTTTTTTGGTTTACGTTGTTGTTCTTTCATTTTTTCTATAAAGAGAGGTTGGGAAGTTTACCAGTTTGATAACTGTTCTCCCGTTTTTTTTTTCAAATAAGAGATAATTAATTTTTATCTCTTCCCAGACAACTTCTTGGATCAGATCGGATTGGATCGATCCACATGAGGAGCCTATGACTCAAAACTTACAAACTTCATAGCTTATAGGCAATGCATACGTGTAATTAATTTTGAATTTCTTGTCATTGATCCAAGGGACAGTTGCTAAGAGTTGTCTTACATTTCGATGCATTCAAAAATTATAATTTTTTTATTTTTCTAGATTAATTTGAATTCGTTATTTATGATTTTGAACGGATTAATGTCATTGAAGGTTGTTTAAGCGGAGTTCGAAATTTCAAGATAGCTTTGCATATCGATTACAAGACAATTGAAATTTTAACTCTTAATTTGATTATTTTTCTTAAAAGCATCTCATATCTATTGCTTGACTGCATTTAAATTGTCTAATTAATATTAGTGGGCAATCGAAAGCTATGTTGGATTGTTTTGAAGTATCTAGAGTTAACCATGAGGGTCTTAACATGTGATGTAAATTCCTGTTATGATATAAACTATTTTTAGTGTTTAGCATACTTTATCAATTTTTATGCAAAACTCTAATTTTTTTAGAAAATACTCATAAAATATACTACTAAAAATCTGATATAAAGCATGATGACGATTCTCACGAATTATAAATTTCAGATTCGTATAAGTATTATTATGGTTTATGATCCGAATTGATACATGTGCATCAAATCACAATGTCTTGTTCATGATCGAGAAAAGTCTAGGGCTCTATTCCCAATAAGGTTCTTAATAACCATATCTCAAATTGATCAAGAGTGTAGCAAAGTTGTGGTAAAGAAGATTAGAAAAGAGAACAACCAAATGCTACTAAGATGAGATTCAATATGCTCAAGTTAATCGAGGAAACTCTATAGAAAAAAGAAATGTCTTAACAAACATAACTTATTTATTTGATGAGATATAAGTGTTCTATGATTGCATTTTGTTTATTTAATTATGATGTCATATGTCATTTCCTTATGAAAATTAGGCGCTTTAATTTTTCATTTTTGGTTCATTCTTATCGTTTGCTTCTCTTTTTCTTTTTTTTTAAATAAATTGTTTTGATTGAATTTTAAACATATTAGGATAGACAATAAGACAAATATTAAAACTACTACATAAACATGTCATGCTTTTAAAAATTAAAAAAATCCCCAATTGAATCCATACCTATCCCCTCTCGGATACATTCCTCCCACTAATTAATGTATCTTTTGCAATATATCGGACAACCAAGGAATTAATATAATATATCCGAGAGCAATGACAAATCGAGATTTTTGTAATTGGGGAAACATTCGGGATATGATGTAATTAGCCCCAAATATATGAAATTTTTGTATTTTATACTTCAAAAAATGATTTTTTCGACCCAATTAAATAATACTCCATTAAGAGCATTTTTGAATCAAACTAATAAAGACAAGGACATTTAACATTTTTGAGATAAATTATTAATGATAGAGAAATTTTTGGATCAAATGATTAACAAGGAGCAATTTTATTCAATTTTTGCATATTTAAAAGCATTTTTGACCGTTTCGTAAAATAAAAGGTTTACTAATATAAGAAGCAGCACATTTTCCCTTTCCAGTATACCAAACCGAATAAGAACATAATTTTGGGTAAAAGTAAGTAAACGAGTTGGTTAAATGTCAATCCAAGCATTTCCTGCTCAATACATTACAAGAACTGGTTAGTCCACATGCATTACTCTGACAAGTGGCATATAAAACGAAGAGTGGTCAATTAAATATCATTTGTCAAAAAATATATCTATAAAGAGTGATTAGTTGAATATTATTTATCGAAAAAAATACATACGAAGAGTAGACAATTGAATATCATTTGTCGAAAAAGTAGCCTGTTAAATATCATTCGTCGAGAAAAGTATATTAGTTATAAATTACTTCTTAAATATATTTACCGAAATTTATGACGTCACGATACATATAATAATTATGAACATCATAGGAAGAAGATTTAAATTTCAGTCACTTGATTCTTCTAATCTTGTTTGATCACAAGCAAAAAAAATTGATGATTATTAATACGTGAAACTTAAGAGCACTAAGAACTTATAGCATCTGTCCACTTAAGCATGTCATTATATTTCTATGACTTAAAAAAAATATGTTATAAAGAATAAATTAAAAAGTTTAAAATTAAATAATTTCAAAATATGAATGTTATTTATTTAAAAGACGAAAAAAAAAGAGTGTCACATTAACGGCATATATATAGGAGTACAAGTTTCTGATGTCCTGATCATCTGACATCTTTTTGTTTCTTGGTGAGTCAAGGATTATGTACAAATTTTTCTTTAAAAAAAAATAATTATTTAGTAAAAATAATGTAAGCAAATAAAGATTAATGGTCAATCAAATAAAAATGCAAAAACTAAAGAAATCAAGGAAGCAAATAAAAGAAAAGCCAACAAACCGTTTGACCAGGGTCCCATTAATCACCACCTTAAGAAACAATAGGACTTGGAATCTTTGATCAAACTAATAAGTAGCAAAACAAAAATCCAAAAAAAATCTGCCTACTCAACATGTCTATTTCCTTCCCTCAAATATTCAGATATTTTTTTTCAAATTTTTTTAAATCTCAATAAGTCCTATTAAACTATTTATAAGATTTTCTAATTTTATTAATAGAAAGTTTAAGTATAATTTGTTTGAACTTAAAAGACTTTTCCATCTTATTGGATGTTGTTTTCTACTTTGTCTAATCCTTTTTGGATCTTCTTCTTTTAAAATATAAACATATATGAAAAGAGAGTACTCATTATCAGTGACGAAATCAGAAATTCTGTTAAAATGATCCAGATATAATATTTATGTATGAAAAATAATTTTTGGCGTATATAATTTTTTATATACATAAATACAGTATAATTTTTCGACAAAGAGTGTTCAACTGACCATCCTTCACTACATGTGGCTACGCCACTGCAATCATTATTCATGACATATAAATACTAGCAAGGTCAAAGAGATGGTTTGTGTAGAAAAGGAAATGAGGAAAACTTGCCTCTGCTTCAACTTCAATAGTTCATTTCTACTTCCTACTAAGAGCTTCAACTTCAAGAACTCATTTCTATTTTCAACTAAATGCAGTTTTCTTACTGTTAGAAATAAAGGTATAGTACACTCATTGAAAATTTTGATTTTTTTTGTCACATCTTAAGGTTAATTTGATGGTTTGTAATGACAGGGAGTAGAAGTGGATTGGTGAATCTTTACAAGGATATGGAGGCTTGTGCAGGATACAATGATATACAAGTTATGTGGGAGATGATTCACTCCAATGTCAATGAAACCAAATGCAAGAAAAGGCCTTTTTGCTGGAGATTTTATAACAAAATTAGAGTTTAGTACATATAGAATGTGCTTGTTTCTTTCTCATAGGAATTAAGACCTTGGTAAGTATAAATTCGATACAAGTGATACGAGTTTGCTTAGACATCATCAAGTTGTTTTGATTATGTCCTCTGTTCCATCACCGTGCATTGGATGGACGGTGAGGGCTCGTATTGACTATGATAAGGTCTTTACTCATAGTTGGTGGAGTCATAAGTCATAACTAGAATGTACTTTATGTAGCTTGGTAAGGAACTTTTGAATTGTGGATACATGATCCTCTGTTTACTTATAAGACCTATTGCTTTTGCAATTTGGGATCCTCATTTTCATCCATATTTGGCTTCTTCTTAAGTTGTTCTTTTGTACATGGTCACACAGATGTTCAATTCCAACATATATTTATTCCAAGTGGTGGACAAACTTGCTTCCCTTCGCCATTCGTTTGATCAATCCCAAAGCTTCAACTCTTTTAATTTGCTGATTTGCTTAGTTCTATTGAGATTTCAACCCCCTTGACGGATGGCCCTTTTATATATTTCTATAGGTATAGGAGTTGTCGAGAGGTCTGTAAAATTAGGTCTTGGTCCTAACTCATTCCCCAAAAGCTAGCTTAAACAGAGAAGGATTGTGCAAGCCTTATAAGGACACCATCCTTCATTCTTCAACAAGGTCTTAACACCTTTTGTAAAGATTACATCTACTTAGCAATAAACTAGCAAATTTAGCTAGATGAGAGCTCTGATTTTAATTCCTCATCAAACAACTTTTATTTCTTGAAAGCAAGCTGCCATATTAATCTTCTAGGATCAAGCCTATACATGACTTGAATTTGATGTAACATAAATATGTATTACATTATTGGACAACAACATATATAGTAAAGACTTATAATATCAAGATAAAAGGAGCCTGAACTGGGGGACCTTCAAGCTGCACCATTATGTATATTAATGTAAAAGCATCTGATCAAAGTGCCACACTCCTGTAAGTAAAAAAGAAATGTATTATTTTTAGTATATTAGGTAGGGATATTACTTAATTAGTTAAGTCTAAAACAGTGTGAAATTTAGTTACTACTCACTCTGTTTCAATTTGTTTGGTTGGTTTTGACTTGACACGCAATTTAAGAAAATAAAAAGGACTTCTGAATTATGTGGTATTCTTAAACCAAAGATATGTGGAATGTACCAAAATATTCTTTAATCTTTTAGTTTGACAAATTAAAATGGGGGAATAGTAAGTTGGAGAGGATGAATCATACCATGTCCTTTTCCAACCCTCCTTAGCTGACTTACATATTCTGCAATTTTCTTAATAGCCTCAACCTGCCAAAATAAGTAGCATAATAATGCACTCATTAGAAACTAAAGTGTAAGAATAAGCAAAGGATCCTTCATTGTTAACAATCCAATTTACCTGCTCGGCCAAAAATTCGCGTTCAACAAAATCTTGCATTTCGGAGTCATTGTTTCGATCAGCCACCTGTTGTTAATCAAGAATGAAGGTTAAGCATAAGCAAAGGATACCATTTAGGCAATTGGACACTTGAAATTATCTCTGATATGAAGAGAAAAGAAGACGTTTTTACGCTATGCAGGGTCAAAAGTTTCTCCTTTGTTAACTTCTCCAAGGACAACGCCAGTTCCATTGCTGCATCACAAACAGATAAGAGTTGATAATATTGACTTAAATTTGGATCATTTCTTAATTTGTGCGTGTCATTCTTGTGATGGAGTAATGATTATCTTTTTTGTATCGTTCCAATTTTATCGGATGCGTTTGAAGGGGCACATTATTGACTCAAAAAGTTATAATGCTCGTAAAAGAATGCAAGAAAACTAACCATACAACGCATCTCCCTTATCAACATGATCAAATTCAGAGGGAGGCATCATAATAGAATGTAGCTTCACTCTTCCTCCTCGGATGTTCTGTTATTCATAAGAAGCAAAAAAAATAAACTTCCAACCATTTATGTGACTATAAATCATTTCATTAACAGCAAAAGGGGAAGTGTAAATCTAAATTATTTGCAATTATAGAAATGCAACACTCTTTTTGAGATGTACTAAAACGGAAAATATGTCACATAAATTGAGACAGAGGGAGTATAGTGTGCTTTTCAAATTTTATGATTGTGCAAGGGGACCTGATAATGCATTAACTTCTCAGCATGTTCCTTTTCTTCTTCACTTGACTCCTTGAAGAATCTGATACAAAATTTCTCCATTAACATATGAACACTGAAAAATATGGAAAATATAGTACAAGGAGATTGACGATTTTCTAGTCATTACTTTGCGAGGCCTTTTAGAGCTACGTTGTCCCTGTCAAAGTAGGCGAACATGGCGTGGTATACATACGAAATGTTGTACTCCACACTGCAATCAAATACACAATGAACTCAATCAGCAAAACAATTTAACCTATATATATGTATAGAGAAAATATTTTTACACCATCATTATATTTTAACTTGTCTTATTTTCTAGGCTACCAGTCTCACTTTCTATGAATAATTGTGCATAGTTATGACCTTTTTCACTATCGGTGTATAAAAGTTAATCTTATATATAAATATATATACCCATGATTTTCCTCTACCCCTTTTGGATCTATTTATTTCTATTGTTTAGACAGAGTATATACATCCATGTCAATACTAAAAGAAACAGGGGTTTCTGATTTACGGTGCGTCATCTTCTCTAAAAACTTAAAAATCTATTAAAGATAAACATATTTTTATTTACTTAACTATATGATTTCAACACGTTCATTCATGTGCGACTTAATTCTTTTCTTTCATGTGACAAACACCTAAAAATTCCTTTTAATTAAGGGTGGTAAACTAACAGTGACACTTGAACCCCAAAATCTTATCATGATATGTTGTGTGCCATCTCATCTAAATCTTAACTTATGAAAAGATGAGATTTTATTTATTTGTTTTCAATAGTTTTTACTCTTACTATTTCAATTATATGTTTTACTTCTCGATCTTTTTAGTACAATAAAAATATCATTTTCTCTAGTCGTAACTCTTTAATTATAATATCTCATGTAACATGTTTAAGCACACCAGATCTGAAAAACATTTTAATACTGTATACACATTTTTAGTATAAAACCACAAAATTTGAAGATTTTTCTTCTTATTTTCTGTAAAATTTGTCTCTAGTCAAACTATAAGGAATAAATTAAAACGAACAAACACCAACAACTATAACATCTCTATAGCTAAAGCACTAGAAAGAAAAATGAAAAGAGGTAAAGAACTGACTTGATCTGCTCATTGATAGCACCTTCACATTCGTCCGCGTACCTCTGTCGAGCAAGTGAAGTGTGTGGTGTGATAGGAACCATAAATTCATCCTTGTTAACTTCATCAAATGGCTCAAACACCACACCAGTAAGTGAAACATCAGATGTTGAACAAAGTTTAAAGTATTGTTTCTTAGGAAAAACAACATTTGAAACAGAAGAAAAAGATAACGATGAAGTTTTCAATGGAGTCATAAGAGTAGTAATAGCTGAAACTGCCATTATTTCAGAATTTAGAAAAACTAATAAGAAAGATGATACTATTTTCAATATTGAGATTAGCATTGACAAGAGATAAGTATATGGAAAGGTTGATGAGAGTAATCAAGTAGAGTACGATTTATTTGAGCCGATGAGGGACTGACACGTGGAATTTGTCGATTAGTCCAATTGTACGAGGCGTGTGGCAGGCTCGTGGCCCTAATAAAAAAAAGTTGAATACTTGGGGTATCAAAATTGGAAAATTCTGGAATATATCGTTATCATCTTACGTGTTAATGACTCTTGTCCTAGATTGAATCCGGAACCTAAATAAGCCATAAAAAGATAAAAGTGATCAAAATAAGTCACTATTTTAGTAAGTAACTAAAATAGGCTTAGTGGAAGAAAAAATTATGTTTTATGAAATATTTCAAACGTTTTTCGTTAGTCTCATAACGGGTATATTTTAATATATAACAGAACTATTTCTTACACTTTGTAAAGTGTAGGTCTTTCTTACTCTTTATAAAGTGGAAGAAAAAATTTTGTTTTACAAAGAGGAATATTTTTCACATTTTGCATTAACTTGTATCTCTTTATGAAGCTTTTGCAGTGTCTGTCATACAATTATATTGATTTGACATATCATAAAAACGAAAAAAAATATTACATTATGTATTTTTATTTTTTTATTCTGAAAACTCCTCCAAGCTTTATTTAAGGAAAAAATTATTACATTATGTATCATAAGTGTTAACTTGATCTATGTAGTCATTTGGAACCGTCAAAAAGTCGGTCAACGATTCGTCACTATAGATAATCCACTCTCCAAAATTTACTTGTCCTTGTGACAAAAATGAAGTAGGATATTTTCGACTATAATCAAATTATAATCAGTACTATTTATACTCATTCTTTTATAAATTGATGAAAGAAATTTATGATATCTGACATTAATTAAATATTTAGCATTGTGTTTGGAAAAACAATTATAATAAACGATATTTTCGTCATGTATAGTTTCGTCATCCCAATAAATCGAAACTCTAACTTTTGGTTTAGAAGACATTTTTTGTGATTGAAATGAAGAAAAATAGAAGACAAAAGATGTTGAAGGTATGATGTTTGAACGTCCTTAAATAGAGCTTGGAGGAGTTTTCAGAACAATAAAATAAAAATACATAATGTAATAATTTTTTCCGTTTTAATGATATGTCAAAATCAATATAACTGTATGACAAACACAACAAAAGTTTCATAAAGAGAACGTGAAAAATATTTCTCTTTGTAAAACATAATTTTTTCTTCCACTTTATAAAGTGTAAGAAAAACTTCCACTTTACAAAGTGTAAGAAAAACTTACACTTTACAAAGTGTAAGAAATAGTTTCGTTTTACAAGGTGTAAAAAATAGTTCCGTTATGTATTAAAATATACACGTTATGAGACTAACAGAAAACGTTTGGAATATTGCATAAAATAGATTTTTTTCTTCCCCTAAGCCTATTTTAGTTACTTACTAGAATAGTGGCTTATTTTGATCACTATTATCTTTTTGTGACTTATTTAGATTCCGGACTCTCCTAGATTGAAGTATTAGACTTTTGTTTTTCCAGGCCGTTTGATCAAAAATATATTTGATTTTTTTTAAATTAATGTTTTGCTATATAATTTATTATTATTTAGCAAATATATATTTGACAAATATCTCAAATATATATATTTTGTACAATTTTTATTTGAGTATGCTCTTCGAAGTCACTTCTAATTACAAGTAGTAATAGTAGTATTTTTGGGTACAAATCAATGGTATTTTCATTTTGTTTATTTCCTTTTTTTCAAATTCATATTAATTATGTACGTTGTCATGACTTTTTACCGAAAATTTTTATTATAAAATGATAATACAAACTTATGAGTATTTTTATTAATTTTTAGAACTTATGAGTATAAATAATTTATTTTTTAAAGTCAAGTATTTTTCCCAAAATCTATGGACAAACGCATATATAGTGAAATTTCACCCCAAAAATGACTTGTAGAAAATATTTGAAAATTTGTTGCCAAATCCTAACTAATTTTCGTTTTTTTTCCTTTCTAACTTATTAAACTTAGTAAAAAATCTCTATAATTAGATTTTATTATAATAATTATGTTTTAAGTGAAATTGATTTTTTATAGGGGAACTTTCACATATCGCCACTCAAAAATTACTTAATTACGCTCCATAGTTATAGTTTGCTAATTACGATTTGTAGCTACATGTTATAGGGAGGAGAGTGGCGAGCGAGATTGGGAGAGGGAGGAGAGAGGGCATAGAGTGGGAGAGAGGTGAAATGCATATGTATATCGATTAGATAATTGTATATATGTAACTGGTATACATATATATTTGTATATCTGACGAGCGAGATTGGGAGAGGGAGGAGACTGGAGAAAGGCGAGAGAGATTGGGAGAGGGAGAAGAGAAGAGAGCGAGAGAGGACAATAATTTGCATAATTAGTACCTCGTTTGTATAATTCGCATGGTTTTGTATAATTGAGTAATACAAAGTCTGCATTATACAAATATGATAAAACTCGAAATAATGAATCGATACAAACATAAACATATGAACTTTAAACAATTATACAATTTATATTCTACAAATTACATTATATAAATTATATTATACAAAATCCAGAAACTACACATTTATACAAACTTAAAAAAGTTATGCAAAAAAAGATTGAATGTATATGGTAATAAAATTGAAAAACCAAAGGAAATCATTGCCATATACAAATACAAATCAATCGAAGAATTGTTAGTTGCGAATTATACAAACGTGGTTAATTATACAAATTCGAAGTCAACCCATGTAATTAATGGTTAAAGTTAGTCACGAGTGGTAATTATAACAAACTAAAGCTATGATAACTAATTAAGTAGAATAAGTTTGCTTAACTGCGTAATTTTCTGAAATTATATTATATTATATAATCACATGTTTTTAATAATATAATATTTTGCTAAAGCAACTAAAAGATAACGAAACAAACGATACTAGTATAAACTTTTTTGACTGTATACTATGCTTATTTATCTTTACCACTAACATCAATTCATGTTGTCCTATTTCGTCGTTTGAATGTATGAGTGATGTAAAATGATTTTAATAAAATCACATAACTTTGAATGTACGTACGTGTGTTTCCACACATTAATTATGAATTATGCGCTCTATTATTTTATAATGCCACCTAATTCACTGAGAACCAGCCTCTTTCGTTGTTTAACAAGAAGTAAAGCATGAAATGTAATAAATGTTGCAATTTCTGTGTACACGCAAGTATATGTAGTTGCCAAGTAATATAACAATTTCTTTGCAATTTTTGAAGCTCGAATTTCACAAAACTTACTACTGATAATTATTCGATGGAATATATTATACTTTAAGAGAACAAGTGTTTTTCACAAAAGAGTTGGTTGTTATAATTTTGTTTATTTCTAATTTATGACTTTATAAATACAAAGTGATCAAATTTATAAATTGGTTTAAATTCATAGAGGATATAGATTCCAGGGTTATGACACTTTTCGTATTCACATCATGTCTACACCTTAGTAATTGTCATGCTAATTACTATCAAATTATTAATTCACGGAGTTAATAGTATAATCATGGTCCTTCGAGAGTTAATGATATGTTAACTAATTCTAATTCATTTTCATCTCTTGTATGGGAATCAAAAACTAGGTATATTTGATCTATCCTATCTGCAAATTCATCCCGTAGAACGTATCCTTCTCGATTTAACACGACATGTTAATACATCATGATGCTATCAAACGACTTTTTGGTTGAATGGACTAGGATTGAGATTCAGCTATTGAATCAAACTCCTTACTTCCGAGTTCTCTAAGAAAAGGCTATGTATGTAATATCTGAAAAAACTAAAATACTAGTTGAAATTTGAACTCAGACTATCAATACAATCTTTTAGTTACAACCACTACACGGACAATCAAGAAAGTCTAAAACATATGTGTAAAAAGAAGATCTCTCATAAAACGAAATTTTTTTGTAAGTGAACTACAAAATCAATTCTCCCCCGTAATATAATACGATAAACTTAATGTTTAGCATTAGTTGGTCTCACTAAAATTTGTCTATCCCAATTCCATCTCTTATTGCTTCATATGCATTTCTTGGACGTGTTCTCCTCAATCCAGCAGTGAAATGAATTTCTGTTTGTTCAAACAAAATAACACTAACTGTTATAAAAAGGAACATCACTTTTGTTTTCATTCCTTCTATTTCATCTAACTTTCCCTTCTCTATATGTGCACTAACTGTATTATTGAATCGTACTATCGATGCATCTCTGTATGTAATTTCACATATCTCAGGTAGATGGACAGTAAGTTTCTTTGTCTCTTCGTTAAACTCGTAGTTTGTTGCTTCGCGAGGGAAAATGCCCGCTGGAATTTCATACTCCTTTAGTAGCTCTGGTAATGGCCTTTGTGTTTTTCCTACAAAACCAATATTAATAGTAGGGGATGATATCAACATTCTTAAGTATGTGTACAAAATAATATAACTATGTAACTAAAACTTTTAGATGAGATAGTCACAAATTTCAAAATTGTATCAAAGCAACAAGGGGATACCGAAGGAGTTTGAGGGGGAGGTAAAGAAAGGAGTAATTAAGTAAATAAAATGTACACTGGCTAATAATTTAAACTCTTAGATGAGATATTCACTAACCTTTCATTTTGTTCACGAG
Source organism: Solanum gracilifrons (assembly GCA_029582605.1). Taxonomy (NCBI): domain Eukaryota; kingdom Viridiplantae; phylum Streptophyta; class Magnoliopsida; order Solanales; family Solanaceae; genus Solanum; species Solanum gracilifrons. The sequence goes on along the minus strand of JAJOOH010014573.1, from coordinate 3,793 downwards.
CTTTTTGGTTCCTCCAGTAATACTGTTTTGCAAGTTCTAATTTTGAAGGGGAAAAAAAGTCAGAATGAAGAAAATAAAACAAAAAAAGAAGAATTCCATGTAGCCCCAACTATATAGACGATGGTAACATTATTGTTTAAGATGACTATCCATTTGGTTCCTCCAACGATTTTATGTGCTTTACTACCATGTTTTAAAAAAAAAAACAAATTATTGTCAATGCCAACAAAGACATTTGTATTAGAATTTTGATAGACAGATCAATGAATTTCGAAAATCAAATAATTACAAATAAAAAAAAAACTCATATTTCTCATTTCTCACATCTCCATCTTGCTTCTCGTCAATTCTGTCATTCTCAAGTATAAGTAAAAGAAAAATATTTCCTCCAAAATAAAATCACAAGAAATAAATTAATCTTGATCACAAACAACTCAAGAACAAACATGTACGCTATTAAAGAAAAAAAGCAAAATTTCATATGAATTCTATATATATTTATAGAACCTCTAAAAGACAATAATAAAATTCAATCTTCAATACCAAATCATAAATCAAACAAATCTAAATAATCAAATAAATAAAACGTAAAAAAGGTAAATTGCGTACGTTAAGATCATTGGTGACGGAATTGAATTCCTTGCCAGCTTTCTGACCTATCAAATACGAACCCGCCTTGTTCATCACCATATCCATTGCTAATTATTATTATATTGTCTAATCTCTTTATTTCTTTTTCTTCGAATTAGATCTACACAATTTTTTCGATACTTTTATCTCTTTTTTTTTGTTTTGGAAAAAGTTAAATATCTATGGATTAAAAAGCATTAATGATTTCGGTATTTAGAAATTAGAGAATTCTTATTTTTCTCTTTTCTTAGAACAATTGAGAAAGAAAGAAGGGGGAGGGTGTATGAGCAAGAATTTTCGGTAGCTAATTATGATATAATTACCAATCCTTTTCTAGCGGATTGAACTAATTATGAGGATCAAAATTCATATTAACATTTTTTATGATTTAAATATATTTTTTTTCTCAATTATTTTGAATAAATTTTACTATTACGAAATTAAATATAAGCATTTATAAAACAATAGGAGTAATTATTTGATCTTGTGTTTATAATTTAACTTCTTAGATACATGTAAAATAAATGTATATTCTCTCTAATAGAACTTAGGAGAGGAAAGTTAATATAGAACGAGGATCAATATAGTAGGATCCGTCCTGAGGGAGATTTGAGGCTATGATAGAGATATATATCTAGTTTACTCTACTTTATTTACATACATAAGATGTAAAAGTATTTATATTAGTTGATATATATATCATGACTTAACAAAAATGGGTAGGAGGCTAGCTCGAGTAGGGGATTAGAGGCTCGGAAGAGACCGTAATCATATTATCAACCCTATGAATCAATAATTCGACAGTAATTTGCAAGATAACAAAGGTGTGGACACAACATGAGTACATAGAAGTGTCATAACCCTGAAATTTATCTTTTACTATGTTAACCAAAACTATGATCATAATTAGTTATGTGCTTTTTATTTTAGGTTAGTTAATCATAAACACAACTTTGAGATGGTATAACTTGAGTTAATAATTATAATTAGTTTAATTTAGTAAATGGTTAATCATAATACAAATATGGAATGCAATTAGTCCTTAACACACATGACACAAAGGATTCAAACCAACTCCCTAATGACTTACTTACAAACAAATTCGAATTCAAATGAAATTCATTTTTTGGCCCATTTATTTGTCTAGAGTCAAATTAGAGATCCTACATGTCTCAAATAGAATTGTCTATAAATTATGCACAATTTTCGGGAGTTACCCATGTTGTCTATAGCATACCTAGGTTGAGCACCTAGCATTGAAAAGGCATTTGCGCTATCTTCTACGATTTATTTTTATAGTAGTCATATTCTATTTTTTCAAGTTTTTTATATATATAAATATAAAAATTTTGACGAAGCAGTGTTGGGTGACACCCCTTCGTATATAAGGTGGGTCCGCCCCTGTAATCATGAGGGCACTCCACACTTAGTTTCAGCTATCTAGCTCACTTTTGCGTACTTTGTTTTTATGCTCATCTTCCTACAAAAGCAAAAACAAACTACAATAATAATAATAAAACCAAATAAATAAATAAGTAAAGGAATAGAGTTTGAATTGTCTCCCAACAACTGCCTAATTTAACTTTGCATCCTGCCGATACTATGCAAAATAATGCTTTACCCCAAAAATTTCTTCACCCTTCAATGTCACTTTATTTGACCCTAACTTAAGTTGAACATTTGACCAAAATACTGATATATATTCTCATTAAAGTTATCGTTTCAGGACCTTTTATTTTTATTCATATATTAAATAAAGATGTCATTTTCTATTTATTAAAGAATCAATGACTAAGTATATAATTTATACTTTTTCGTTGTCTTCCTATATTTTTTAAAGTCTATGTCTAGTCAAACTACATCATATAAATTGAGACAGAGAAAGTATAATTTTAATCAGATGGTAATTAGCAAGTTAATCTTTTCATAATACTTTGTTAGATGAGAAACTCGTGTGAAATTATGGACATACAAAGATAAAATAAAAATAGACCATAGAAATATATTTGAAATTGTTTGATTGAGTCTAAATTTGTGATTTTAAATATATTATTAGCATTAATATGATTATAAGAACATATTACTGAATTTAGAATTAAAATATAAAATAAAATTATTTTTAAATATAAAAGCTTAACACTTTTTAAGACATGAGAAAAAAGTATCACATAATTCAATGTAAAATAACGATCACACAAACAAAATGATTAAGAAAAATAAAAGAAGAAACATATTTTGACTATAGGCAGACTTTGAAATGGTCATTCAGATGACAATATCAATAAATTCTTCAACCTTATCATTTGAAAAGCCAACTCTCACGTCAACTAGATAAAAAAATTCTTGAGGCTGCCTAATGTATAGAAAGAGAGAATGACATACTGTTGATAAAGGAATGATTTCTTTCCATTAATAAGCAAAGTTTTACATTCACTTTTCTAGGTAAAATATTTAACGCCAAAAAATTAAGGACATTTTGATACATTTGTGTTGTGACATTTTTAATATTATTATATTATGTTAAAGTATCTTTTCAATTCCTTTATTTTGCTTTTTATCGGAACGTTAGTGTCGATACGTATTACTGGTCATGACTTGACGAAAGAAACGTTGATGAATAACTTTGGGCATTTGTGTTGAGAAAATAGACAGCAAAACTTTAAGAACAAAGGCTCAAAGTAAAAGTTCTCGATGTGTGCTGAAATCTCAGTTTTTCTGTATATTCAAATCAAAAGCAAAGTACTGTCTTTTACACAGGCTTACAAATAAACAAACCACTAAGTCACTAATTGATCACTACTCCACTAACTAAGAAACAACTATCTAATATCAGAAAACTAGAAAATAATGCAGCATGACTGCTAACAGCCCAAGGAAATAGGAAACTACTAACAAATTAAATTTGATCAGGTCATACTTTGAATCAGTCTTCAATACTCCCCCTTGATTCAAAGTTACAGAAACCAAGCAAAACCCTCAAATAGATAAATTTGTCTGTAGGGGTGTACAAGTCAAATCGTAAAGTCAAACCGAAAAAAAAAATCGATTTGTGGTTTGGTTTGGTTGGTTTGGCGGTTGAAAAAAAAAAAACCCGACCACTCTTGGTTTGGTTTGGCATTAAAAGAAAAAAAGTCAAACCGAACCCAAACCAAACCGACATAAT
>JAJOOH010014572.1:0-42878 GCA_029582605.1 Solanum gracilifrons | reverse complement strand
CCCCCCCCCCCCCCCCCCCCCAAAAAAAATCTTATATTTCAATTCATTCTCTCATATTCCTAAAAGAAGAACAAGTTCATCCTCCCAAATATTTCTCTCTAGAAGCTTGAAGAAAATACTAGGGTTTCAAGTCAAGTCTCCAATTTCACCATTAATAGTAAGTTATTGGCATCAAGGTATGATAGTATTCACCTATGGAGTCCTTTCCTTCAAAGGGTTCCTAAATTCTCTAATTTCGCGAAGTTAGATTCCCCAATTAAGTTAGAGTTTTATTCAATTGACATGGACTCTTTTCAATTATGATATTATTGATTCATTTCTGTCTTTTTATGAATGAATTGAAGAAATTGTATGTTTCTAATTTGAATCCCCATGAACCCATGTGAAATCCATGTTTTCTAGAATCAATCAAATGATGAACCTTTCGAATCATGAAAGATGAGTTTATAAAGATATGCATGTTCTTATGAAATTGATGAAAATGATTTAAGATTTACTTTGAGAGTAAAGCATCCATGTTATTGTTGCTGATTGTGAATGGGTTTTCTCCCATAAAGGATACTTAGAGTTGAAAGGTTTTCCTCAACTAAACTTTGAATCAAGATTTAAGGAGCTATTCTAATGAAATCTAGCTTGGATTGGTTCCTTAATTTTACCTTTCCATGGATGATAATATGACTTTAGCTTGGATTGGCTACTTAATGTGCCCTTCTATGGATAATAAGACAAGTTAATAATAATGACTATTCTGTGGTATTTACGCTTAGCACCGAGAAGATATTGGGATGGAAGCTCTCCCGTAGCTTGAGGTCGGGTTTCTAGTAGAAATATCTTTATTCCATACCTATGTGCCTCCATAGGATGATTGTTAGATAGACATTAGCTAGTGGATCCACATAAGCTAGAAGTTCATGGTCTTACCTTGGCAAGTAGGAAACCCCTTTTTGATGTGGGGTAGCTACCGGATTCCATGTTATAGTTCACATGATCTCAATGTCGGTTAAAGGTAATCTCCTATAAGTATGAATTAAGGTTACTTCTAGAAGTATCTCACGAATGGTTTAAAGATGACATTTTGCATTAACCATGATTTATGATTTATGTTTTCTAACCCTTTTACATCATGATTTAGCTTGTTTATTGCATGTGTTTCATCTTTATATGCATTGCTATCATACTTTGTACATTCCATGTACTAACGCATACTCTTGCCTACATTCTTTCATTAATGTAGGGTCCGACGCTTTTGATTCGCATGTAATGCATGGCTTACGTCCCGTTCACTCTTGGTGTACTAGATGTCTTTGAGACTATGTTAGTTTTCCGTTACGTTTTATAAACTCTTATGTTTTGAAATTATCTTTTAAATCTCCTGATTTTCTACTATCTTGTATGATTCATGCTAAGTGTATTTGTGTAGAGCCTCTTGGGGTCCTATACGTCATGTCACATCTAGGGTATACTTTGGGTCATGACAAGGCTCACCAAATATCCCTAACTGCCTTTGTAGTTGTGAGCATATTGAACAGATTCATAAGTGAATCTGGTGCCAGTGTGGGAGGCATCACAACCGGTTTGTAAGCTAGTTTCTCAACATCCCCCTTTAAAGAAGCCAGCTAGACCAGTAGAGCAACAATATCTACACAGCTCAAAGCATCTATCCGTCTAGTGAAATGTGTCTCAAAGCCGTCAATCCGGTTACTCTTCACAAAAATCTCCTGTCGGAGTTCATCTCATAACCTTTGCTCTGCACTCTGGACTTGTCTCTAGACAACATGTGGTAGTTTTTCAACTACCTGATCAAGTATAGCTCTGTTCTTCCATTGTTCCGCCGCAAGTTTCTCAAAGAATGCTACAAGTAGAGAAAAATATATACCTACGGCTGATGAGGCTAGTGCTGCTGACGGCTGGACTCCCCGGGCTGCATGTTCCAACCCCTACGTAGACTCGCTTGCCACTCCCTCACCTTGTGCTGGCACAACCGGTACATCTGGCAACATTGATAATGATGTTGCAGGGCCCCACGTGTTCCCGTACAGTGGGTTGGCCACATCTTTAATTTTATCAACATAGGTGAATTTAGTGGTATCTAAGAACCTATCCACTAAATTATTAGCTGGTATCTGTGCATGCTGGCACAATCTTCTTATCGGACAATAAGAAGGAAAACCTATTTTTTCATTGAGGGCACGATCTCTCATTTCTGTAGCAATAAGTCGACCCACATTTAGTGCATAACCCGCCATATTACAAGTTATTAAGGAAGCTTGGGAGGGTGAGAGAGTGTTATCATTTACTATTGACCGCAACAATGCACGAACCACAGCCCACCAAACTTATTCCGAAAATGTCAAAGACGTTTTGGTGATGTGCAGCCTTGGGTTTGCTACCCATGAAACTGCCTCACCTTTAGTTGCGATCAGCCCAACAATCCATCTCAAAATACTTGCACGAGACACACAATCACTTATCTCAAGTTCACTTGTCACCATATGATGACGATTCTCATATAAGCCTACTGCAGTAGGTGCAGTGTATTCCGGACCATGCAGAAATCTGTTAATTATCATCTCTGAAATATCAATCCTTACACCATGAATAAATATTTCATCTAGTGGAGCCGACTTCGCTGCTACTTTCTTTCAGTTTTTAGATGCTTCAAAATCTTCCAAAATAAGTGGTGTGGCAGCATAGGTAGAGTAGAATTCTCTGGTTAAATGCCTCCAAAAATGCCCTAGATTTTTTGTCATCCACTCAAAATGATGCCCCTCGAACAGGTCGTAAATTTTCGGTAAAGCCTACGAATCAGCCTCAACAATTTTACACTCAGGTACAATGGGTCTCCGGCATATGCCAGTGGATTTGGACAATATGCCAATGTCAAAATAGTCCTTGACCCAAGAATCTCCCATGTACTTTGGAGAACCTCAATGAGCTGTCGTTTGACCACTAGGTCTGGTTACCTCTCTTGAACAAATTGTGTAATAGTGTCATTTCTTTCACTGTTCTCTTGTCTATCCCTTTCTTCCTCCACAAAATTTGTTGCGGATAAGTCATCTACAGAAGCTCGGGATGCACTACCAAACTCCTGCTCACTCTCTAAACCATCTACTTTTTCTTCATAGTGGGAAGGAGTAGGGTCATGCTATTTTTCTACCCTGACCGTTCGAGATCGATTTGCTCGGGGTAAGTGTTGTTTGATTGTAGTGTCGACTCAGAATCTCGGGATACTAGGTGCTTGACTGCTAGAGTTGAGTCCGGAGAGGCAGGGGTGTGATGTGCAGTTGTGGTGGGTTTTGCCTTCCCTTAGCCATTGTACCTATGAGGCAAAGAGTAAAAATTTATGTAAACAAATAACTAAGAGCTCAGACTTTCCCTGTGTAATTATACAAAGTAAAGATTTCCCTTAAGAATGTTGTAACTCAATTATCATTGGGAAAAGCCACTTAATGCTCAAATAATTAAATAATAAAAGAAAAAACTTTTTGGTTTCATTAATGTGTATATTATTTTTATAGTGGAGGTTGTACGGTCCGTGAAAAGTTTCACTGCCCATATATGCCTCCGTGAAAGAATAGTGCATGTGACCAACACCTAAGTGTGTTTCACGAGAGGTTTAATGTCCCGTGAAGAAGTACACGGACCGTTAAGCCTCTCGTGGACTTACACTTGGTGAGTTTTTTCTTTTTCTTCAAAGTTAAACCAAACATTCGACAATATCACACATGAAACACAAAATCTACAATCCCTAAGCACCTATGTATATGATTATACTTTGCACAACTATAGTATCAATTTCAACTCCTAATCATGCAATTAATCAAGTTACGAACACCCTCACTTACATATGTACCCTAAAAATTTCGACCTTTACAAGCACATAGTGACTTTCATTAACAGTCTTCCCCTATCTTAGTTTTATAATTTCAAGTTAAGATCAACAAAAATTGGGTACTTACTTTTGAATTCACATGAAAATAAGAGATGAAGATGAATCATCATTTTGAAGATGAAGAATGCTTGGTATTGATGAATAATAATTTGATTTCTTTTATTACTTAATATAGATGGGGCAGTATGACCATTTATTTACCAAGAGATGTTATGAATTCAAAATGAAAGGGAAAAAATCGGTCCTCTTGCGTTTGAATCCTTTTTACTCTAAATTTAGGGATTTTGGTCGGTTTGGGTTGGGTCACAATTAATGAGACCAACCTCAATCATACGAATCATGAACTGGCTCGTGAAGAGCATCACAGTCTGTTAACCTATCTGTGAAGAAAACTTACCTGGGTGTTCACGTGAGGATAAACAATTCGTCAAAAACTGAACGAACTGTAAAACCTTCTGTGAATATTTCCCTGACTTAGCCTTTGGTTATACGACCCACCTACCACAGTTTTCACAGGTCGTGTAGGTCTACAAGACCCGTATACTGGCACATGGTGACACATTATTGTCCCAAGTCCTTCTGGCACCCATTAAGTACACAGTGAACCTATTAAAATAAAAAAATCAAGAAAATTAACAACTTATTACAATTACATCTTGGGTTTCCGCCCAAGTATCACACAATTTAACGTCGCGGCGCGACGTAGATTACTTGATTACCTAGACTTCATCAAATTGAAATTCCTCAACTATCTTTACTTATTTTGGGACTCCCATGTACTACTTAACTCATTGTCGATTTGACTTGAACTGTTCAACCTTTTCATTTTAATGTTCAATGGCTCCAGAGAGAAATACTTGTGTCACTTTAAATGGCCCCGATCATTTGGACCTCAACTTTCCCTGAAACAGTCTAAGTCTTGAGTTAAACAGTAGCACCAAGTCCCCAAGACTAAAAGTCCTTTGCTAAATATGTTTGTCGTTATACAGTTTCATCCTTTCTTTGTACAGTGTAGATCTCTCATAAGCTCTTAGTCGAAATTCATCCATCTCATTTATTTGATCTAATCTATATTCATTGCTTGCCCACAACGCTTTATGCTCTAACTCCACAGGTAGATAACATGCCTTTCCAAACACTAACTGGTACCAATGGGTGTTTTGAAAGCCGTCTAGTTTGCCCATAGTGTATCATCTAACTTTCTTTCCCAGTTAGTCCTGTTGTCATTCACAGTGTTCGCACTTCACAGTCTTCGCCAATATGGACTTTATCTTTCGATTAGAAACTTCAACTTGTCCACTCGTTTGCGGATGATATGGAGCTGTTACTTTATGTTGTTTCACCTTATATTTAGCTAGTAGAGTCCTAAAAATTTTATTGCAAAAGTGCGAAACCCCATCACTAATAATCACCTTGGTGTGCCAAACCTAGAGAAAATATTTTTCTTTAAGAATCCAACAACACTCTTGCCATCATTTTCTGCCAATGCAACAACTTCTACCCACTTGGATACATAGTCTACTACCACAAATATGTACTTTTGCCCATACGAAGTCACAAATGGTCTCATGAAGTCGATACCCCGTATATCAAATAATTCAACCTCCAAGATAGGGGTCATAGGTAGCTCATGATGACGAGATCTGGCTTCTTGATTTTGACACATATCACGGCATTTTACTAAATCAAATGCATCAAGATGAATTGTGGTCCAGTAGTAACCTCTTTGAATCACTTTCTGGGCAGTGCGAGCTCCTCCATGGTGTCCACCAACTAGAGAAGAGTCAAAAGCTTTAAGAATAATTAGCATTTCAGCTTTAGGTACACACCACTTGATTATATCGTCAGCACAAACCTTGTATAAGTAAGGTTCGTCCCAAAAGTATTTGCCCACATCATGCAAGAACTTCTTCCTTTGTTTAAAGGTCAAGTCCTCTGGCATCAAATCACTAACAAGATAGTTGGCAAAGTCAGCAAACTAACGAATAAGATCAAGAGTACCGGCTAATACTTATTCATCTGGAATGAGTCATCAATGTCAATCTCAACTTAACCCTTCTTTTCTTCTTCAAATCCGGACAAGTTATCTACCGCTTGGTTTCCACAACCTCTTTTGTCTTTCACCTCAAAATCTAATTCCTATAGCAACAACACCCAGCATATCAATCTCAGCTTACCATCTTTTTTTTGCTATCAGATATAGCAATGTTGCATGGTCATTGTGTACTATCACTTTTATGCCTAGCAGGTACGCTCTAAATCTCTCAAATGCGTACACAGTTATGAGCAATTCTTGGTCAGTGACGATATAGTTCTTTTGAGCTTCATCCACTGCCTTGTTTGCATATTATATCGGGAGAAAGATCTTGGTGCGCTTCTAACCTAGCATAACCTCCGAAGAAACACCACTTGCATCACACATTACCTCAAATGGTTCTGACCAATCTAGAGCAATGATCACGGAAGCTGAAATTAGTTTCTCTTTAAGACACTCACATGCTTTGGTGCATGCCTCATCAAAGGAGAACTTTATCTCCTTTTCCAACAACTTACACCAAGAATGTGCAAATTTTGAGAAATCCTGAATGAATCTCCGATGGAACCCTGCATGTCTCAAGAAACTACGGATTCCCTTTACAGAAATTAGTGGAGGAAGCTTGTCAATAACTTCAATCTTAGCTTTATCCACCTTCAAACCTTTCTCAAACACTTTATGGCTTAATACTATAACTTATTTGACCATGAAATAACACTTTTCCAAGTTCAAAACCATGTTTGCCTCTTCACTCCGTAGTAGTGCCCTACTATGATTGAATAAACAATAATCAAAAGTATCTCCTACAATAGAGAAATGATCCATGAAAACCTCTAAAGTATGTTCAACCATGCCTGAGAAAATGGACACCATCATCGCTGGAAAATCGCAGGAGCATTACATAGTCTGAATGGTATGCGTTTGAATGCAAAGGTACCGTATGGACATGTAAAGGTGGTTTTCTCGTGATCTTCAAAAAGAATTGGAATATGGTTATAACTAGAGTACCCATCCAAGAAACACTACCAGTCTTTTCCTGCCAGTCTATCCAACATTTGGTCCATGAAAGGCATTGGGAAATGGTCTTTCAACGTCCATTTGTTCAAACTTCATGTAGTCCATCATCTGTAAGTCTTTGAACACATATTAGATACTTATTTAAGTAACCTTGGTTCATTAATCAACTTGTTGTGGGAGAATTAGCCTTAACCGACATAAAGACCATGTGAACTAAAACATGATCACCCGGTGTCTCCCACACCGAAAAGGGTTGTTCTACTTGCCTAAGGTAGAACCATGAACTTATAGCTTAAGTGGATCCACTAGCTAATCAACCTATGGGGGCACATAGTTATGGGATAAGAATATTGCTACTAGAAACCCGACCTCTACTAACTGGAGAGATTCCATCTCATGAGAACTCTTCTAGAAATCTAGCCTCTACTAATGGAGAGCTTCCATCTCAATGTCAATATCCACTCGGTGCTAAGCTTAATTCTCACATAATTGTATTTTCTTACTTATTCTCATTATCCATGGAAAGACATGTCATATTGTCAATCCAAGCTAATTCATTAGGATAGCTCTTATTCATTGATTCAATTAGGTGAGAATAGTCTTTCAACCTAAGAATCCTTTCTATGTTAGAAAACCTTTCACATCATGGTTGTAAGTGTTTTATGAGAATAACCTGTCAACAACAACAATATTGGTACTTTACTCTCAAAGCACCCTCAATTGCATTTACATAGGTATCATAAGATCATGCATAACTCATACTTTGCCCTTTGAAGGTTCAAAGCTACTTTCAATCACCAAACCTAGAATTCTAACATTAGGTAAGGATTTTATCATAAATTCAAGTAATTCTATTACTTCATGCTTTAGATCATAAAATTCATCTTTCATAGTCAACAACCCAATCTATGAGATCACAATTGGAAAACTTAGGGTTTTGCATGGGTTCATAGGGGAAGCATCATAAAAGCGTTGTAAATCATTAATTCATGCATCTTTAAACATAATTAAACCATTAAAATCTATAGTCAAAAGAACCCATGGTGTTAGAAGAAAACCCTAGCTAATTGGGGGAATTCTACCATTTGAAATAGGGAATTTAGGGACTCCATGGGTGGAAGGAACCCATGGATGAAAGCTATCATACCTTGACTCCAATTACTAGCCTTCAATGGAGAATTTGGATCCTTAGCTTCAAACCCTGGCTGAATATCCTTCTTCTTCTTCAAGTTCTAGAGAGAGAATATTTGAGAGGAGGTTTGGGTTTTCTTTTGGGATTTAGGAAGAATGAATGAAGTGGGGTGAATTTGGGGTTAAAAAGACTTATATAGGGGTCCTAAAGATAGGCAAAACGACAGAGTATAGAAACTAATTAATTAGGGAAAGACCCAACAGCCCCTAAAAAATAACTGACAGATGACCATCCACGGACCGTAGTCTGACCCACGACCCGTCCTGGTGGACCGTTGGTCATGATCAGAAACTCTCATTTTGGGGTCTCGAACTACGAAACCCCAACCATGGACCGTGGTCTAACCTACGGTCTATGGGTCACGTCGTGGTCGTGGAGCCTTAGACCCTTACCAGGCAGGCCAACCACAGACCACACCTACGTTCTGTGGCCCACTCCACGGGCCGTAGGTGGCTGGTGTGGTCTGGCACCTGCAACTTTCTGGAAATCTGTTATTTTGGTCTTTTTTTTAATACAAGTGTTACACCTTTGTGGGATTAACTCATTCGCCATCACATTCATTTCACCTTTTTTGGGCACACAATGTACTAGACACACCCAATGACTATCACAAATGGGGTACACTTGTAACACCTCATAAATCTAACTAAGACTGAACAAAAAGAAAAATGGTGGACCACAGAAGGGTCCATGGGTCGTGAATAGGACCACAACCTATCACCATTATCATGGTTCACACCCAGCAAAAATGTGAAAGACCACGGACCCCTACACGGGTCGTGTACCTCTACACGGGCCGTCAAGTTTGCCATAAAAAAAACTAGAACCACCCAAGGCCCCTGTGAGGAACCACGGGCCACTAGACGGTCCGTGGAACCCCACACGGCCATTAAGTGGCTCGTGAAAAATGACCCATTACCACCCCAACTTCTGTGATGAAACACAATTTCCCATACAACCTGTGGTGCTTCACACGGTCCGTGAATGGACCCGTGAAAGTGGTCTGTTAGCTTTTAAGTCAAGGTCATTTTGGTCTTTTCCCCTATGAGTTGGAAACTTAAATTAGGTCGTTTGATGCCTAAACTACGTCGTTTTACTCAATCTAAGCCTAATAATCTATTTATCCAACTTAGAACAAAAAGAAGAGAAAGAGTGCCAGTTTCTCCCAAGAACGAATACAGGTGTTCTTCAAAGTTAAGCCCCGAAATCCAAAGGATTTCTCCGCAGTTTTCATCACCAAGTAAGTGGTATTTCACTAGTGGGTTCCTCTCACCCATTAGGTCCCTATAATTTAGTGAGTTCATCGATTTCTCATAAACTATTCAGACCTAAGGTTTCCAGATTAGAAGATTTATTGTGATTTTAGCTCACGTGATTTATGTCAGTTAATAGTAGCTCCCACAGTCATACTTTTTTTTAATTGACCAAGATATCACCATATTAGTTCAGTGTACAGTTCAGCATGTTATCTTCATATACTTGGTCATTGCATTCAGTTTAGTTTTTAGTCATACTTCACTATAGCCTAGATCCTTGTTCAACTTATACTATTGTTTAGCTTACGTATTGTTTAGCTGATATATATATTAGTCAACTTAGCATATCTATATCACGCATGCTCAGTACATTCAAAGTGCTGACGCATACTTTTGTGCTACATCGTTATATGATGTAGATTCAGGAGCTCAGCATCCAAATCATGCTTAGTTCGATTCCTAGTCGGAGTTCAGCAGCCTCAATGGTGAGTCCTCATAATTCGAGGACAGCAGACATTCTTTACTTTCCAATCTTTACTTTTAGTCCTTTTAAAGTTAGCTGGGGGCATGTCCCCACAACTCAACTCAGTTAGAGGCTTTCCAAACATAGTAGTAGATTCAACTCGAGTTGTTAAGTGTTGTTTTAATAATCACCAAACTCTTGTTATATTTTATATATTCTGAATACTTGGGTTTTTCCCCTTTTTTGATGTCCATTGTTTTTAGCTTTCGCATAGTATGTGATTTACTTAGTTATATTTCAGTATGTTTGTTACATTTCAGACTCAGGGTTAGATTGGGATCATTCGTGGTCCTAGATCTTGTAGTTCTAGGGGATAGCCTCGAGGCGTGACAACATCACTTCTGCATCTAACCATTTAATGATCTCATTCTTTACCACCTTTTGCATCGGTGGGTTCAACCTCCTTTGGTGATCTATACCTGGGCTACAATCTTCCTCCAGTCCGACTCAGCAAAAGGAATTAATCAACTTATGAAATATACAAATGAGCGCTTCCACCAATATTTAGGAAAGTCTCATTTCGACATCAGTTCCGCCCATTTTTAATGAACGACATGGGTAAAGTAAACATATAAGGTTACAATAGTTCTGATATTAAAGACAAGTCGAACAATTCAATTGATTAATGCATTGCAATGAGATGATGCAATGATGTGGTGGTATGATGGAATCAAGGTTGTCGCACAACCTGTCGTATACATCATGCCGAGCTAAGGCTCTCAAACAAAGACCATGGGGGACTCGCAGTTCATATACCAAATCACATTCTCAATATCTCATCAACTTACCACCTCAGCATGGTCAAGGATATAAGGTATCTCATTTCCTTTCTCAAAAGGAATCTCTACATTTTCTCAATTTCCCAAGAACATAATATGATGAATGAGGATTGATGCATCATAACACATATATAACATGGAGGAAATAATCAACTCAACATGTATCAACAGCCTAAATTTCTCAAAACTCAACTAAATCATGATTTATACCCTCATATGAAAAACAGTGGGAAATAGTTCATATGAAATAAATGAATTCCATTTAGAAAGCATTTCATTTACTCAAAGCATTATGAAGTTTCCAACTCAGCCCCTCACTCGAGCATTACAAATCAAATAGAATTACAAGTCTCTCTCACAAGCAAATCATGAATAAATCTTCTTTCAAAGCAGATAGAACAACAATTAAGGCCTCAACATAGGTTAACAACACATATAAACCCCCACGCGGGAAAAACAATACAATCAAGCCCCCCGTACAGGCAACACAATACAACTCATAGCCCAAAATTATGCTATGATCTCATCTCATAGCCTAAAACATAAGAATGATCAATTACCCAATCCCAGTCTAGAAGAAGGATAGTCAAACCTACCTCAAGGATGAGACTTCACCCGAACAACTCTACCAGAGTAAATCCTCTACCACGCGCTACCCAAAATAATCCCCAACTATCAAAATTGGAAATAGTTCATCAAAAGGAGCTCAATGGTACCCATATTGATAGGTCTTGAAATTGGGGAAAATAGTCTAAAAATTGCTTCAAAATTCAGAAGGCTGAAACCTGATTTTTAATTGAAATTCATATTCTAGAAGTCAAGAGGCATTCAAGGCTGAAAAATCCAATAAAATAAGAAAGAAACATACCCCAAAACAAGGTTTTACTCAGCTCTCAACTTTAGAAGAAAATCCCTAAAAACACATTGAAATCATGATTTAAAATAGCTTTGGGAAGATAAACTTGAGTAAAATAAGCTTACCCACGCTAGAATTCGTCTAGAGGAAATCAAAAATTACCTCCCAAATATCCAAGGGTTTAAAAATGGTGGAAATGGTATTTTTGAGAGAAATCCTGAATTTGAGTTCTATCAAGGCGGACTTTACTCATCACAGTCGCAAGCCGCTAATTCTCACAACCGTGATAGACATAGAAGTATTATCGTAATCATAAAACACCTTGTACGAGATTGTGAGAGCTTAGAAAAAGGTAATTTATCACGAACATGAGCCTATGGGACGCGATAGCGAAGGCAATGAGAAAAGACACATCGCGGTCAAGACAGAGAGAGTTGCGATTGTGAAGGTCAAAAATGAGCTGCACCAGAAACTGAAAACATGCTACTCAAACTCAAATAAAAAGCCTCTGAATGTGTAACACCCAAAAAAAATTCTAAGTTAAGACACGAACTATTCTTCATTTGTATATAAGTTCATATCGGGTGATTTATAAATTATGATTAGGTGTTAAGGTCAATTATTTAGGGTTAGAATAAACTTGGATATGAATTAATGTCACAAGAAACCCCTAACACAAAGTTGAGTTGAAAGTTTCCTTATCGATTAAGTTTTGAGATAAGATTACACTTAAATAAACTTCAAATGACTATATCTCTCATCATATAATGAATTCGGTTATCCATAACCTATTAAAGGTCTATCAGTCCTCTTTCCAATGCCGCCAAGGTTTCCTCAAGACTCTCTAACCTGGAAACAGCTCTGCGATGACTCTGCATTACGGAGTGAATACAGACTTCACTGTCCATTGGAACAAAATCCCAACTTTCAGCTCTTTTTATTTATTTTTTAAGGATATTTTTGACCTAAATACCTTTAGGAAGCCATCTAAATTACCCTAAACATGTATTATTTTCATAATCGAATCCTCTCCTTTACTCCTAAAATACTATGCTCGAGAACTTCAACAAACACAAAGTCTAGGGTGCATCTTCCAAGATTTTTCCTTCAAGTTTCTTCAAGAACATTGTTCTTCCAGATATGTAAGGCTATCATAGTGTTGGACTAGTTCGGTCTCACTCTCTATATCTACTTTCAAATCAATAAAAGAATAACCTAGGGTTCTATCCTTGGATTTGAGTAATCTTGAGATGAATTAATGTTGAGTTCTGAGTTCTTGAGTTCCTGATTTTTGAATTTCTATTCCTTATTATTGAATTGTTGTATATTGTGCATTGAGATTTATTGAGTTGATTGTTCGTGTCTATTATTCAGCATAAACCCTATCCCTGAGTATTTATTGAGTTCTTACTGAGAATCTTTTAAACAAACATAAATGTTTTAAACTAAGTTATGAGAAAGCAAAGAGGAGTCTTGAGAAAGAGTTTGAAAAATGATTCAAGAAAGAGTATAAGGTAACTAAGTAACCCCAAATGTATCATTTTGTTATATTAAGAAAGAGAAAATTTGATTTCTAAATTAGATTATGAGTTCAGAGATACTTCAGAGCATTAACTCTGTTAAGAGGGTATTTTGAGTAATTACCTCAAAACAGAGAAAGAGTAGGTTTTATACATTTGAGCATGAGTATATATTTATTGGGAGTAGTACTGAGCACCGATGTGGGAATGAGTTCAGACAACTCAAAATCCTCATAAATCATGTCTGCCAACATGGGTAAAGGATCATACTTTTTAGATGAATCGTTATTGCATAGTGGATCCACTTAGTTGAGAGATTCTATACCCCGATACGGTATAGGACAGTTCTGGCAACGTGGGAGAAACGATGTATCATCATGTAACTCATAGTTATGGTTGTCGGTTAGAGAATCTTCCAATTATAGCTAAAGTGTATTTTGATATATCACTTAGTATGTCGAGTTCAGAGATGAGTAAGTATTTTGTAAAGCTTTAAATGATTTAACTTTTTTATTTCTTTACATTTAACTTGAATATATTTTATCTATTGCACTCCTTTCATTTAGTTATAGGTGTTCAGGATCATCAACATGCACTTCGTTGAGATCACTCTATACTTCAGCTAGCTTTTGGTGAGCCTCCTTACATTCCGGAGGACTTCACATTTACTTTCTAGTTACTAGTTTTGAGATGTCGTGGGTCTTGTTCAGACATCCTTCTTTAATAGTAGATGTTTCTTAGATAGACAGAGTCCAGGTGTCTCACAGTATTTACTTTCTTTTGAGTTGTTTTGCAAACTATAAGTGTTGCTATTAAGTACTTTCCAGATATCCTGAGATGGGTATTTGAGTATAAATAATTTAATTATTTTTATAGCCTATCATAGCTTGAGTAAGTCTTCCGCTAAGTAGTCATTCAGGTCAAGGGTTTGCTTGGGGAACAACAGTGGTTCTCGAGTGTCGACCATATCCAGGATGTAGGCTCGGGGCGTGATAGGATAGACCCTTGAGAATTGTTAGGGATCTGATGAAAATAAACTAGACATGATACCCCCACTAAAATCGATATTTTGGACCCAATGAAATTATTGATTTTACGAAAAGAGGTCAAATTATGAATTTACCCTCTCAGACCACTCTTAACGCTAAAACTCAACTTTTCACCCAAACTGCTCAAAACTCAATCTTAGGACTCGGAAAGTTTGTCAACTTCCTAACTAACAGATATTCAATGTTTCAAATGTGATGGAACTGACAGAAATCCTATCCGACACTCAAAACACCAAATTTAGACTGAAGCAACTCTATCAAGAATATACTACATAAGAAGGGCCAAATTACCAAAAAACACCCGATCGCATCAGGGATCACACCAACCATCCCCAAAAACAAACTAAGCATGAAAATGCTAAGGAGAAGGATAAAATGGTCGATTCATAATCAAAAGAAATTTTACAATAAATGGGACATTACAGGTATGATATGGGGTATAAGTTAGTAGCTATAAGAATAAAGTTGATAGAAAAAGAGAGAGCTAGAAATTTTTTGTGTACTTTTTCTTTGCCAATCAAAATCCTAATTGACTCTACACATATCCTACTCTCATTTTCTAAGCCGATAACAAACTATTATTTATAATTTATTTTTATTTTTTTAAACACGTTTTGGCCATCAGGCCATTTATTAATTACATGCCCATTGGGCTAATGTTCAAAAGATGGATCAAAATTGTCCCTACAAAAATAAATAAAAAAATAAAATAAAAAAACAAACCAAATAAATTCTATTTCTAAAAGCACTAAAATGAAATTTGAAATTGGAACTGTCCAGACACTTCATGGTCAGCTATCTCCTCACTGATTGTGTCCTGGTAAGGACCATTTCTAACTTGATGTCTAGACCCTGCCACCAAGGTATGTCCTTCATCCTCTCTTTTTGATTTCCTTGATTCTGTGTTACTGTTTGTTGTTCTGAACTCTGTTTGTTTGGTTTATATATCGTATGACATATTTATAATTTATAAATCACAAGAAAAAAAAGAATAAATAATTTCATGGAAAAAGGAAAAATAAAATTTTGAAAGCTTCTGGATTGAGGCCAGTTGTTGGTCATGTGTATTGTGCACAATGGAGAAATAAAATATTTCCAACTTTGATCTTCACTTTACTTCTTTCTTATTTTCAATGTCCATGTCTAAAGCTTCATCTTTTATGATTCCAACACCTCCCCCCCCCCCCCCTCAAATTAGAGGGGGGAGAACGAACACCCAACTTGCTTAATTGATGATGATGAGAAGTCCCCAGAAGTGGCTTAGTGAAGAGATCGGCTACTTGTGATGAAGAAGGAAGGAAATATAGAGAAATCAAACCATCGAGATGTTGTTGCCGAATGAAGTGACAATCTAAGACAATGTGCTTCGTTTGCTCATAGAAAACGAGATTTTTAGCGATATGAATTGCATCTTGACTGTATGGATGGAGAGAATGGAGAGAAATAGAGAAAAAAGAAGAAAGTTCAAATCAGAAAGAAGGCGGACAAGCCATGTTAACTCTTCAATAACACGAAACATAGACCTATATTCCCTCTTTGGTGAAGGAAAGTGAAAGAGGTGGTTGTTTTCTCAATTTCCAAGAAATGGGACTCCCGTCAAGACTGATGTAGAAACCACTCAGGGAGCGTCGATAATTAGGGCAAGTAGTCGAATCGAAGTCACAAAAGTCCAACAAAGTAAGAGAAGGTGAGGAATCGAGAAAAATCCCCAAAACCGGATCTGACAGGAGATAACGTAGGACACGATGAACAACTAAAACATGGGTTTGTTGAGGTTGTTGCATATATTAACTGAGGTGCTGAACAGAGAAGGCAATATATTGTCGTGTGTGGGTAAGAAAATTCAATTTGGCCAATCAAACATCAATATACATTGGGATTAACAAGAGGACAGCCCATATCAACCCGGAGTTTATGAGTGGGATCTAAAGGTGAGGGTGCAGGTTCGAGTTGAAGTCAGTGATATTCATTGAGAAGCTCTAAATTGAATTTACATTGATTGAGAATCAGACCATGAGGCTCCCCGATAACTTCACTGCCCAAGAAATAATGTAAGTCCCTTAAATCTTTGATCTTGAACTCTGAATCCAAAAATAATTTGAGTGCATCCAATTCTTCTTTTTTATTGCATGTGAGTAAGATTTCGTCGACATAGACAACTAAAATAGAAATAGAATCACCACAACATTTATAAAACAAAGAGTAATTATTCAACTGATGAGTAAAACTTTTAAGCTTCAAGGTTGTTGTTAAACGTGACCACTGTCTCGAGGATTGTTTTCAGCCATAAAGAGACTTCTTTAAAAGACAAACTTGTGTAGGATCAATGACTTTTAGACGTGCTGAAAATTGCATACAGACCTCCTCATATAATTCACCATGAAGAAATGTGTTGTTAACTCTAATTGAAATAGCAATGGAAAGTACACAATGTATGGTAGTAATCTTAACAACATGACTAAAAGTCTCCGTAAAATCAACTCCTTATCTTTGTATATCATCTCGAACAACCAGCCGAGCCTTCCGTCTCTCAACATTTCCTGAAGAATTAAGCTTAACTTGGTAGACCCATTTTGTAGGCAAGGCCTTTTTATCAGGAGGCGAAGAAACCACATCCCAAGTGTCATTTGTGAGCAAAGCCTCAAGTTCTTGGTCATAGCATCTTGCAACCCAGGGTATAAAATGGCTTGGGAAAATGAAGTAGATTCTTAAATGTTGGATAAAGAAGTGATAAAATCTTGATTAGACTGTGATTAAGTAGAGAAGGCAAAAAGAAAAATTGGTGCAGGACAAGAGAAACAAGCATCAAACACATTGGAAAAAACAACACTACTACAAATGAAATCTTCCAAGTATGCAGGGGTTTTAATAGACCTTGTAGATTTTCTCAAAACAGTGGTACGGGGTGTAGGATTAGAAGGATTTGGTACATCAGCCTCATGAATTGTAGGAAAAGAATGGGAATGGTAGAAGGTGAAGAACTAAATTCACTAAATGGAAGATCACCTTAGAGGAGATGGAAGAATCAAAATGAAAAATAGGAACAATGGGCTGGACAGTAGCAAAGGGATAGGAATTTTCATGAAACTTAACATTTCTAGAAACTAAGCACTTCTAAGATTTAAGACTTAACGATTTGTAACCTTTCTTCCCAAAAGGGGACCCAATAAAAACACAAGGGTCAGCTCTAGGTTTTAACTTAGATTTGCCTTGGGAGAGTGTAGAAGCTTAAACAAGACAACCAAAACTTCTTAAACTAGAATAGGTAGGAGGGCGGTTAAATAACCGTTTATAAGGTGTTTGGAAATAAAAAAGTTTAGTGGGGCATCTATTAATCAAGTAAGTTGCAGTCATGATGGCATCCCCCCCAATATTTATGTGGAAGGTGAGATTGGAAAAGTAAGGCCCTGCAAACTCCAACAAATGTTTGTGTTTCATTTCAACTACACCATTTTGTTGTGGAGTAGCTACACAAGATGTTTGATAGATGATGCCTTGGGAAGATAAGAACTTAAGATTCTCAAAACTAGAGCCCAATTCCCAAGCATTATGTGATCTAATAACTTTAACTTTCTTGTTGAGTTGTCTTTCTATCATAGCAAGGAAAGATTTAAGAATAGTGAAGGTATTGCTTTTAATGGATAACAAAAGAAGTCCATGTGCCCTTACTAGAATCACCTACAATGGTTAGAAATACTTATAACCATCATAATTAGGGCTTTGAAAAGGTCCCCAAGTATCAATATGAATTAAATCAAAAAATTGCTTACTATTGATCTCACTATTAGTAAAAGAAAGCTTGTGTTGTTTTGCCAAAGGACAAGTAGAGCGTGGAACAGAAAATTTGAAACAAATAGAAACTTGAATTTCATTAATATGTTGAATAATTGAAAGGAGCATCCGACAATCTTACATGCCATAATTTTCTCTCAACATCATTAATGGAAATACAAGATAGACTGGATGAAACATCCTTGAAGGAATTAAAACTAGAATTAGAATTTGGAAAAGAAGTGATTGTTGGGACTGTTGGGAATTTGTTCTTAAGTAAATAGAGACCACTTTTTCTTTCACCAAGAAGTATTGGGCTTTTCACTGAAGGGTCCTCCATTAAACAATAAGAAGAAGTAAAGAAAAGTATGTCAGAAAGTTGTATGCACAGCTTGTGGACAGATAAAAGATTGAAGTGAAAACTAGGCACAAATAGGATATTATGAATGATTGGATTGGGGAAAGGCTCGACAGACCCTGAATATCAAACTCTAACTTTCTGGGAATTAGGTAAATTGACACAAATGGACTTAGGAATACGTCTAAAATTGAAGAAGAGATCCCTATTATATCTCATATACTCACTTGCTCCGAAATCAATTATCCATGTGTTTTACTGTAGGCTTTAGAATCACTATGGAAATTTTAGGAAAAAAGACTAGGATAAAATGATATACCAACACAACTTTCAGGGGTTATGATTTCAGGAGTGTTGTTGTTTTGTCCCCTATTCTTCACTTGTTGAAGCATTTGCATCACATGTGCTAATTGTTCGGTAGTAAGGACCTTTCCATGGTCTGTAGAATATGCATCATGCATAGAAATATTTCCAGAAAAGTCATTAGATGTCACTGCATGCCCTTGATCAGTATTTAGAAAAAATTTCTGCCTGATGAACTTAAAATTTGGTGGAAATCCATGGAGTTATAACATTTTTCAATAGTGTGGCCAGATTTCTTATGGTACTTGCATAGGATAGCAAATCTCTTATTATCATAAGAACTCCTTTGTGCCCTAAAATCAGTAAAACAAAAAGCTCTTTGGCCAGCATTAGCTTGATTAGCTACAACAAAATAAGAAGATTCTCCAGAAAACTTAGAGGTATTAACCATATCTCTCTGTGTTGACTTAAAAATGTGTAAGCACTTGAAGTAGAAGATAAGGGAGAAATCATAAACATATTACCTCTGGAAGCACAGTAAGACTCATTAAGTCTCATTAAAAATGAACCAGATGTTCATCCTATTTGGACTTAATGTGCTTCTCTTTTGTTGCATGGTAACAATTACAAGAACAACTAGTGAAGAAGGTATCCAGAGTATTCAACTCATTCAACAAGAGTTTGATGTTAGTGAAGTAAGTTGCAATATCAGATGAACCTTAAACAAGGTCACTAAGTTTCTTTTGGATCTGAAACAGTCGTGGCCCAAAGCTTTGGTCAAACGTATCCTCCAATTCAGTCCAAATATCTTTGGCAGTGGCATAATACAGAACATTTTAATGTCACGAGAAAGGGAATTAAGTATCCAAGTGATTACCATGTTGTTAGAGCTGGACCAAGCTCTATGAAGATTTATCCGAGATTCAGGCTCTTTGGCTGATCCATCAACAAATCCAGATTTGTTCTTTGCAGTCAAGGCTATCCAGATGGCTCATTTCTGTCACAATCCGAATCTACACCCTGGACGTGGCCGACACTCGAGAACCATTGGTAGTCCCCAAGCGAATCCTCATCTTGGCTGACTACAAGCGGAAGACTAACTCAAGCATACGTAAGCTTAAAACTGAATTAAATTCATAAAACTCAAATACTCAACTTTAAAAAAGTCTGAACAATACTCAATAGATATCCTCCTAGTTTACAAAACAACTCAAAAGAAAGTAAATACTGAAAAACTCCTCAACTCTGTCTATCTATAAAGCCTCTATTATTACGAAAGGAAATCGGGACAAAATCCACGACATCTCAAACCTACCAACTGTAAGGTAAAGGTGAAGTCCTTCGAAATATAAGAAGGCTCACCAAAAGTGACTGGAACTGCAAATGGTATCAATGGAGCGTATGTTGATGACATTGAACACCTGCAATTCATATTTAAACAAGAGGAGAGAACTCAATGTTAATCGCCATCTCCTTGGCACACGTGACGGATCATACTTTCTTGCCTTAGACCACTATCGAGGCTATGAGTTTTCATAGGGCAGATGATCCTTACTCGTGAAGGTAGTTTACTTGCTTACTTGTTAAAGTAAGGAAGAAAGAGTACTTGTTGTTAACAAAATGGAGTCTCAAAAGCTCATTTATCGCAGTGGTCTCAAAAACCCAATTGTCGTATTTAAGAAAAAGAGGTCTAGATATGTATGATAAAACGATGCAGGACAAATGGCGTTAGTACATTGAATGTACGAGCATGTAAGGGGAACTCTGAAACATAAATATAAGCTTGAACTGATAAAAAGGAAGACATGATCACGTTATCTCAACTCAACTCAACTCAAGAATACTCAACTCAAAATGAAAGCAATGATAATAAGATGCAATATATAAAGCTTTGTAAACAGTAGACAAGAACTCAAAATGTATAAAAATACAATAATAGACTATTTACTCTTATTTGGGAGATTTTCTAATCGACAACCATCACTATGCACAACGTTATGATAAAACGTCTCACTCACGTTGTCAGACATGTCATATACCTTCCTGGGGTATAGAACATCCAACTATGTGGATCCACTAAGCTCTTCTTAGGATTCATCTAAAAAGTATGATCATGTACCCATGTTGGCATACATGGTTTATGAGGAATGTGAGTTGTTTGAACTCATCCCCATATCGGTGCTCAATACTACTCTCAATAATATATATACCTCATGCTCATATGTTTAAAAACATAACTCCTCCTCTTGTTTGAGATAATTGCTCAAGCTATCCTCATAAAAGAGGTAACTGCTCTTGAAATATCTTTGAACTCATAACTCATTTAGAAATCAAAGTTTCTCTTTTCTCAAAATAATATTCTATTTCTTTATGTAAAAAATGAAACAATTGGGAAATACATAGTTCCTTTATACTCTTTCTCAAACTCTTCTTTACTTCCTCAAAACTCAATTTAAAACACAATAAATGACTTTCAAAGACTCATCAAGACTTATAACTCAAAATAGGGTTAATGTTGAAATATAGACATGAACGAACCAACTCAAGGATCTCAATAACCATATAGAAAACTCAATACTCACAACTCAAGAACTCAGAACTCCACTATACTACTCCTCTCAAGAATACTCCATTCATAGAGTTCATGCAGAATTATGGGTATGAACGACTCAACTCAAGGATCTTACTAGAAATGTAGACTCATGAATACAACTCTACTCATTCTCATACTTACTTCCTCGAGACTTAGCTCAAGCTATGGTTGAATACAAAAGGCTTCTCAAAATGGCCTCTTGGACTTTTCTCTTAACTTTACTAATTTGAAATGTCAAATTTAAGAGCTATGATTAGGATATAGGATCTCCCAATGATTAATGAAATCTTAGATAATAGTAATAAGAAGAAAGCGATGACATGAATTGGAAAGCACTAGTGCGATGCAGAGAATGATTTTATTTTTGGTCACGAAAAAATTTTCAGACAGGGGACTATGTATCCTCTCCACGACACGGAGAGGGGGTGATTTACTGGATAGAGAAAATCATAAGCGCCTCCGCGGTGCGGACCTGAGCACAAATATTTGCCCAATCTTTTCTTCCTCTCTCAAACTCGATTCAATTCATACTCAATGCAATTTCATTGCCCAATTTCATGAATTTCATAAACTCATAACGTTTTCAATGAAACCCACACAAATTTCATCAAGAATAACACACATTCGCAAGACCCCTCACCTCAAGAACTCAACAAGACTCCATTATTAAAGAGCGAAGCTAAAACCTCAAGAACTTCATCAACAATCTCAATCAATAAACTTTAAGAATGAATTTATGGATGAAATTCACATGATTGGCGTGAGGGCGAACAAACTCAACACTATGAAAGCTTACATACTTGGAAGAACAACGTTCTTGAAGAAACTTGAAGGAGAATCCTGGAAGAGGATCCCTAGACTTAGTGTTTTTTGAAGTGCTTGAGTGTAGAAATTTAGGAGTAAATGAGAGGGTCTGATTATCAAAACTATTTTTTCTACACATTTAAGGTAATTTAGATGACCTCCTAAGGATTAAGACTAAAATATCCTTAAAGAAATAAATAAGATGAGTTGCAAGTTAGAATATTTTTCCAGCAGATAGTGAGGTCTATATTCACTCTGTAACGCGGAGCCATCACGGAGCTGCTGCCAGGTTAGATCGTCTCTAGTAAATCAGTCATAATTTTTTACTCAGAACTCTGATTGAGGCAAAAATTTGTGGTTTTGGAAAGCGGACTCGAATACCTTAAATTTGATAGATCATGGGCCACCTAACTCTTTATGTGCTAAAAGATATGATCGTTTGAAGTTGACCTAAAAATTAAAAAAACAGATGGGTGACTTGAACAAATTTCTTTTAAGTTCTTTTTGAAACTAGAGGAGTTACATCTGGTGACCTTAACACCTAAGAAAATTTAAAATCACTCGAAAAATCCCGTTCACAATGAAGAAGGATTCGGGTCTTGCCTTAGAAATTTTTGGGGTGTTACAATTTCCATCCATCAAAGCTTTTTGCATCGAAGACTCAGTTCAACAACAAAGTTTCTGGGGAATCATTAGGAGATAACAAAAAGGGGTGAGATGGATTACTTGGTTCAATAGGAGTTGTAGTTGTAGCATTTGTTTCACTACTATGCGGCATGGCTAAAAAAATGAAGAGAGTAGGGATCAATACTACTACTCTTATACCATTTGAGAATAAAATTGATTAAAAAAAGAGAGAGTTGAAACTCTTTTGTTTATTTCTTCTCTACACAATAAATGTATATATGAGAAATACAACGAATCAAAATCCTAACTAATTGTACACATGTCATATTCTCTTTTGTTAAGCCTATAACAAACTATTATTTGAAATTAATAAATTAGAAGAAAAATTAATAAATGTTTTCATGAAAAGAGGAAAAATAAAATTATGAAATCTTCTGGATTGAGGTCAGTTATTGGTCACATGTCTTGTGCACAATGGAGAAATAAAATGATTTCAACTTTGATCTTCTCTTTTATAATTCCAACAATATCTTATGGACTTAAGTCATCGAGGGCCTCTTAAAGGTGTCTGAATATTTTACTTGGACACTCATTCAATCTTATACCTATTGAACGCCTACACTGCAAGAAATTTATACATTTTGGATGTAAAAAAATATTTGTGAAAATTTAACAGATCCATATATAAAATGATATATATTGAGGTATAATGTGGATTAAAATACGGTGTTGTGAACACCTAAGTTTTGACGTGTTATTTTACTCCTATAATATATAGTAATGTATTTTCTTATATTTTATTTGTATTTTGGGTTGTTTGTCTTTGTTTGTATTGTTTTTTTATTGGCCCAAATGACCTAATTTTGATTGAATTGGGATGATTTAGACCAAATTATGATAGTTCAATCAATTTTGACCTGATCCAATAGAAATGGTCAAGATTGAATCGCAATCATTCATGATATTTTGATCCAAGGGCTCTTATGGAACCCTACCAAAAAAACAAAACTCCAAAAATCAATATTTTTTATTTTGGATTTTATTTTCTTCTCCCCTTTGCTTCCACCTACCGCCGGCCAGCCATCGCCACCGCCGGCGGTCACCACCACTTAGCCGGAAAAATCTCCAAAAATTTTACCATTTCTTCCTTTCACCTCCTCTACACAAATCCGCAAACCATCCATCCTTATCCATAGCAAAACTCCGTAGATCTAAGAAAAATCAAACATAAATCTTTACTTTTTTCTTTAGATTTATGAAGTTTCGGTCATCCCCATCCTATACCCATTATATAAATGTGTAGAGCTCTTCAAGGGCTATCCTTTGATATAAATTTTATGTCCAAAATTCGTCAAAAAAAAATTCGGCAAAGTTTTCCAATGACCCCCCATTCACCCGAAAAGTTATGTCAATCTTTTCCCCCTCTCAGCCTCAATCCAAATCCATCATTATCATATATTTTTTAACCATATAAGTCATTTTAGTGCCGAAATTGTATTGTTTTGTTAGTGTTCTTTAAGTTTTATCATGTTGAAGTTTTTGCTTGAATTTTGTTTTTATTTCTTATTTTTTATTTTTTATTTTCTTCCTTATTAGTTGTGTTTGATCTTCAAAATAGTTTGGATTTTGTGTTAGTGGGCTGATTTTCTTTTGATCAAATTGGTCTACATTTTGGGTCTGTTTTAAATTTTTAGATGGCCCATTTAACTATTATTCAATTAATGAATAAAAGAAATAAGTCATTTAAATTGGCAGTGCAGTCTATTAATTAATCTTATCTAGGAAAAATAAAAAGAGAAAAAAGAAATTTTATTGGTCATCTTGGGTGGCACATTGGGAATGCAAAGAGTCTAATGCATGCATTGACTCTGAAGTTTTCAAGAAGAGTGGTGTTAATATTCACCATCTATTTAAACTCATTCTTTTTTCATTTCAAGGAGGAACAAGAAAGAAAAGAACAACAAAAAAGGAAGAAGAAAAAAGAAGAGAAAGGGAAAATTAGAAGAGGAAAAAATCATAAAAATAGAGAGTAGAAAGTCTTTTTCTAAAAAAAAAAAAAAAAAATTATCTTTGTGTGAGTTTGTGGTTCAACTAATTGCTTCCACTATTTGTTTGTCATCAACTTTAGATATTTTTTTTTACATTTCAAAATGTAATCTTAAATTAATGTTTCATGTTCCTTTTATATTTTGATTAAGTTGTTTGTATTAAGTTTGTTTTGGATTTAGTTAAGTCTATTGTGATTCTTATATGATTATGTTTTATTATTATGTACATATATGTTTATTACTAATGTGGTATTTAGTTTAATTTTACCTCATCGTAGAATTGATGAGGTAGAATTGATAAGTAAACTCATGCTTTGCTAAATAAATAAAAGAAACTCTCAAAGTCTTTTGTTTTTATTTTTAGTTTTTGATCATTTTAAGAAAAGAAAAAAAGAGGTTGTTTTTGCAAAAACAAAACAAAAAACTAGTCATTTTTGCAAAAAATGTAAATCTGATCATTTTATAAATTCTGATTTTTCCTCTTAAATAAATATATGAAAAATGGTTATTGAAACAAAAAATGCAAAATCGGCTACTTTTGGTTAGTAATTTAACTATTAGATAAAACTGGCTACAATTACAATTTTGTTTCAAAAGAGAACAATGTTCCTATTTTCTGCAAAACTAAAAACTTCACTAAAATGGTTATTTCTGAAATTGTATCAATGTGAAAAAAAAAAAAAAAAAAAAGTATATCACTACTTGTTTTAAAAGAGGGCTTAGTATTATTTTAATTTTTTTAGAAAAGAAAAACTTTTTTTTCTTTTGTTGTTATTATCAAGTAGTGATACTTACATGTGTTTGTGTGTATATATATATATATATTTGTTTCTTATTCATTAATTAGCAATTTGCAAAAAAACTTTAAAAAAAGAGAAAAGATCATTTTCATATCTATATGTTGCAACAAGTTCATTTATTCATTAATATTTTTTTCATTATTAATTAAAATTTGAGTTATTAATTATCAGTTTTTTTTAATAAAATAAAATAAAATATTAAATACCACCATTTATTCTGTTATGACCCTTGGTGTGTATTTTTTCTTAAAAGAAAAGCTCTTGTGTGCGGTCACGCTCCTAGGCAAATCATTTTTTTGAAAAAAAATTAGTAACTAACAAAAATCTACATTTTTTATCGAAAAATTATTTTAGCCAAACATGAGTTAATAAAGCGACTGTGCTAGAACCACGGGACTCGAGGGTGCCTCACACCTTCCCTTTGATTAATAGAATTCCTTATCCAATCTATGTTTTCGTAGTCTAAAAATAAAGATTTTTTTTCTTTTAAATTAGAAATTATCATGTGACTTGAAACACCTAAAAAATTCAATTTTAAGTGGCGACTCTTAAAAAAATCCTTTTTCTTTTACATTTTTTTTAAAAAAAAATCATCAAATCCTTAATAATTGTAAAAAGGAAGAGGTGTGACAGATCTGGCGACTCTGCTAGGGATTTCTTCTAGAATTTGAGCTTTGTACATTGACTATATTTGACTATTTTGATTATTTGGATTAATTTTGTGTTTGTTGGATAATTGTTTTATTTCAATGATTCATTGTTTTGATATTGTGTGATTGTATATAAATTGTCTTCTCTCGCACACCCTCTGAGTCTTTGGAATTTTTGTTATACATTGTGTATGCGGATACGCTCCATAGGACCTCTGTCTAGGATGAGTCAGCGTCTCATTACGCTCCTGGTTCAAAGTTTATCACACATGTTAAGCGGGTTTGGACCACCAGTTAAGCTGGAATAGCTCTGCTATCGGTACACTGACCCTCCCCGGCTCGAGTTGTCCACTCGAGTAAAGCCAGTCTAGACACCTTCCATATAAAGTGTTAAATCTAGCAAATATAATTCCTAGTAGGATACGTTTATTTGCATCATGTGCATTTGACCTAGCGAAGCTAAGATAGGTATCCACTCTAGACCAACATGTTCATTTTTTATGTTATGTGAAAATGATTTGTTTAGAAGGCCTTTACATTATTGACCAACTTTAAAATAGCTTTGTCAGTTTTATTTTTATTTTTAAAAAAAAAAAGGTTGAAATAAAAGTGGTGATCTTTCAAGTGTGAGTCTTTTTTTATATGAACTACGCACACCTGATTCTCACTAAAATGAGATACGTAGGCATTCCTTCTTGGGTTTGGTGATTGTAAAAAGGGGTATTTTGTCTTTTTTTTAGAAAAAAAATATTAAAAAATCTTTTTTTTACTTTTCTTTCATCCCTCGATTAGAGTTTGTGATAAAAATTTAATTAGATTATATTCAAAGGTACAAATGGCACCTCCGACCAAAGGATAGGGTTCCAAAAGGCCTAGAAGTAAAGGGATTCCAGAATTCATGATTGTTGACACAATACCCAAAGATTTATGGCAATGATGGACAAACACGGGGAGTTATGAGCAAAGGAGAGTAAAAGAATATTTGGGACATCTAGTACATCAGATGGAGATTGACCCAAGAAGGGATGTATCGAAACATTGATTCCTTTCTGGGATCCAAAAAATAACGTATTTCAATTTTTTTTACTTTGAAATGACATCAACTTTGGAAGAAATCGCCAGCTTCATGGGAAAGGGTACAGTTTTCAGGGTGCTGATCTCCGCAATAAAAACCTATAATGCCAAAGAACGTAGATGCCAAAAAGATCCTGGAACTTCTCAAGATCAATCAAATAGAGAAGGAGAGTTTGAAAAATGGGTGGGTCTCGCTGGATTTTCTATACGAGAGGTACGGCCAAAAGGATAGATTTAAAAACTGCTAGAACCAAATTAGCAATCAAGGGGGAACAGAGGCTTGGAAGGCTAATGGATGTTTTGCCTCCATGGTTGCGTGTTTAGGGCTCATTGTTTTCCCCAAATGAGACAAGCATATCGACATTCGTTTGGCTGGGGTGGTGAAGGCGTTGACCACCATGAAAAATCCTACATTATTCCTATGATCCTGGCAGATATGTTTCGTGCATTGACTAAATGCATAAATAGGGAAATGTACTTTGAAGGCTGCAACATCTTGCTGCAAATATGGTTTTTGGAACATCTTTCTCATTATGATCGTGCGCCCAGGTTCACTCCAGATTGGTGTAATTATGTTTCCTCCCATAAGTAAAGGGAAGCAAAAATCAATTTTCCAAAAGGAATTTTAGTGAGTGAAGAGAAACTTTCGATGATCACGTCTGATAAAATAGTATGGAATTATTATTGGTTCATAGCTAAAGATGTCATTCGCATGTCTACAGGTATCTCGTTTCTTGTGTTGATTGGGCTTAGAGGTGTTCAACCATATGCCTCACTTCAGGTTATGTGTCAACTGGCTAGAGTTCAAAAAATCTCACCAAATGATGATATGAGTAGATTTGTATTTGACACCCCGCCAGATTTTGCCTTTAATAGCGAAGATATTCTGAAGATCTGGTACGTGAGTATAATTTCTGAGCAAAGTGAAATGGTTGTGGAGCAAGATAAAGGAAGAGTGGTTCCTGGGTACCTATCATGGTTTCGTGATCTAGTGACATTTGGTGACACTCTCGAAGGATCCAACAGAAAAAGAAAAGACCATCACATCATAAGATAGTTGGAAAAAGAGTTGGAGAAGGCCAAAGCCACCATTGCCCGACAAAAAGTTCAAATCCAAAGAGGAAGAAACCACCAATTGGAGTTACAAGATGTGGAGGGGGAATTGAAGCATACAGAGGGGAAATTAGCTCGGTTAGAGGAAGAGATGGATAGTAGAATTCACTTGGCCCGTCAAATAAAAAGGGAGCAGAGCTTTGAGATTTTGTCGATTGAAGAGCGACTTAGTGGCATCTGAAGAGGTCGTGCAGTATCAAAAAGAGAGAACTTAAGCGGTAAAAGGAGAAATTTGAGAAAAGAGAGGTCATGTTGGGTGTATTTACATGATCAGCTTAAAGCAAAGTCAGAAGAACGTAAAAGGAAAACCAGTCTTTGTGTCGATATCGAAGAGGGGTAAAGACAAATGATCATTGAGAGAGCATCACTTCGCCATCAACTTAAAGCAGCAGAGGAGCAAAAGGCCCTCTTAAGGAACAATCTTTGTGATCATCGGGTTTGGTTGAATAACTCCCATGAAAATATAGGAAGGGCTAGGCTTCAAGTTCATCAGATGGCAAAACAAACCTCCTATGTTATTAAATATCATCGTAGTAGGAATAATCCAGAAGTGGCTGAGAAAGCACGGGCCATTGTTCCCCATCTGCCGAAGGTGTTGTTGAATTTGTATGAAACCTTGGGAGGACAACGAAAGCCCTAGGAAGATGAAGAAGAGCTTAGTTGTTTTTTGTTGTTTGTTTCATCTTATTTTGTTTAAGACTCAGTGTTTTAGTATAAAGTTTGGTTTGCGAAGAGATCATGTTGATCATAGTTGTGTTTAAACCCCTTGGTTTTGTCGTTTTGTTTAAAGTCTTTTGGAAATGAATGAAAGGGTTTGGTTTTCCTTGTCTAAATTAATGTTGTTGAGTTGTCTAAATTTCTAAATTACGTAATGATCTGATTCATGCGGCGACATGATACGTAGGCAACCTCCAAAGGGTTCGATCAAAACTTTTTAAAAAAAAATAAAGAAGAGAAAAAATAAAGAAGACAATGAGAAAAGCAAAATTGGATGAGACAATGGCCTTCTAAACTCATGTTACTATATGATTAACAAATGTGTGATTGATGTGTAAAATTGTGTAACCCCTAACAAGTTTGTTCATTTCTCTTTAGTTTAGTAAGCTTTCGGTGGTAGGTTTGTGGTAAACTGGCAGAACACCCATACTTTACTAGGTCTAAGGTAAGAGCGTCAATGACAACCAATACTAAAACTGTGGTGAACCCGGTGGATACTCCACTTGATTCAACGACAAGAAAGTCAACCACTGTTGAAGAAAATCGTACATTGAGACATGTTATGGCACAGTTGTGGCAAGCCTGTGTCAATGGCCAAGAATCACCAACGTCTATTCCTAGTTTTCCTTAGATTACTAGTATCTGATCTTCATCTTCTCAAGTCCCGATATCAGATTCTTTCTTCCCTCCAAGGTATGGTCCATTTGATAATTGTGGGGACGGACCATCAACAACACTCCCTCAAGGCATACCATTCAGGAATAATCTCAATATCACGACAATTGCACCGATTAATACTCTCCCACAACCAACTGTGACGCAGAGATCATCTCAAGAGGGACAGTTCACCGCTCATCCAGAGCAGTACTACACTCCTGGGATAGCATTCGGGGACCCTAAATCTGTACAAGTTGGCTCCCTTATTTATGTTGAGAGCCCCACTCAAGGCTCAGAGCAAGAGGAAATGTTGAAAAAAATGAAAAGCATCGAGCAACACATGAAAAGTATGAAAGGGCTAGAAGGGCTCAAAAGTGTCGCGTTCAAAGACTTGTGTAAGTTCCCAAATGTCCACTTGCCACCTGGATTCAAAACCCCTAAGTTTGATAAGTATGACAGGCAAGGTGATCCCATAGCTCACCTCAAGAGATACTACAATCAACTTAGGGATGCAGGGGTAAAGAGGAACTACTCATGGCTTATTTTGGTGAAAGCCTGACAGGTGTTACCTCAGAATGGTCTATAGACCAAGAGATCTCCCACTGGCACATCTGGGATGATATGGGTCAAGATTTTGTTAGACAATTTCAGTACAATGTCGATATTATGCCAGATCGAAATACACTCTCTAATATGAGAAAGAAGTCAAATGAAAGCTTCAAAGAGAATGTTATCAAATGGAGGGAACAAGCAGCCCGGGTCAAAACACCATTAGATGAGCAAGAATTGGTTGATATCTTCATAGAGGCTCAAGATCCTGACTACTTCCACCGCCTGACAGCCACAATGGGAAGACTGTTTCACACAACAATCAAAATTGAAGAAATGGTCGAAAGTGGTCTCAAAACAGGAAGGATCGTGAGCCAGGCGGCAATCAAAGCTACCACACAGGCCATTCAAGGTGGTTCAGGCAGTTTTAGAAATCGCAAAAGAAAAGACGAAGTTTCTTCGCTAGCATCAGGGTCAAGGGGTGCTCAAATGAATTCTAATTGTTATTACCCACCAGTTCAGGGACAATCTAGCTATCCTTAGCATTACTACCCTTATGTCCCTCAATGTCCAGTATCTCCATCTCCATACATGATTTTCAATGCTCAGTCATATGTGCATTCTCCCAATCGCCCACATTTTCGGGTCCCCTACTCAAGGAAACCTTCGCCCACAACAACCACCCTATCAGGTCCCTTACAACCCTCCTCCTATGCAAAATTATGCTCAAGAGTAAGGACATAAAAGGAAATTCACTCCATTGGGAGAGTCATACTTCAGCTTGTTTCAAAAGTTAAGAAAGATAGGAGTGATTGAGTGTATCCCACCACATCGTCTGAATCTAAATGCTCCAGGTTTCAGGCCAATGAAAGATGTGAGTATCATTCAGGGGCCCAGGACATAACACTAATAATTGTTGGACCTTGAAGGGGGTGATAGAGAAGCTAATCGATCATGGAGTGGTCATTGTGACGGATGATCAAAACACCAATGTGACTAATAACCCACTTCCAATTCAAAACAATTTAGTGGGTATGATTTGTGATGATCAAGAGTACAAACTCCTTGGAAAATTGGGAAAGTTGTTTAGGAAGATCGGAAATGAAGACAAGTCGATAAAGAGTTTAGAACCAGTTGTATCTTTGAGTGTGAAAGGTGTTAATCTTGATACCAAAGTTTTGTCTGTCCCGAGGTTTCGAAGGGGATTGAAGTTCGAGTGGGTATGCCGAAGTTGTATGTATCAAAAGGCTTTTCATTAACACAACAAGACCAAAGTTGCTTGGCAAATTTGAAAGAACCTATCTTTATTAAGCCCGTCCAACAACTTCCGATAACTGATTCAAAGGTTGTCTCTTGGAACTATAACAAAATCGTTGTAGTTTACCGAGGAAAGGAGATTGTTGAAGAGGTTGCTGAAGCAGGAGGGCTGACACACTATGGAAGATGTTATTCTCCAGAAGAATTAAGAAAAGGGAAGATAACTCAAAATATCCAAGTACCACTGAAGAAAGCAGTTACTGAGGAAGAAGCAGAAGAGTTTCTAAAAAAGATTAAGGTTCCATATTACTCTGTTGTGGAACAATTGAAGAAAACCCTTGCACAGATTTCATTATTGTCTCAACTTTTGCACTCAGAAGAACATCATCGTGTGTTGAATAAGATTTTGAATGAAGCACATGTATCGAAGGAGACCACGGTAAATCAGTTAGAGAAAATGGCCAAGCGCATCTTCGAGTCGAACACCATCACTTTCACTGATGATGAGTTGCCCACGGAGGGAGCTGGACAAAACAGAGCTTTGCTTCTTATAGTGAAATGTGAAGGGTACTATGTAAAGAGAGTCATTATAGATGGGGGATCAGGGGTAGACATATGTCCTCTCTCTACGCTGCAAAGCTTGAAAATTAACCCTGACAGAATTTACCCCAGCAATGTATTTGTTCGAGCTTATAACGGCTCAAAGTGGGATACCATTGGTGAAATCAACTTAAATATGACAATTGGGCCGGTGGACTTTGTGTTCCAAGTAATGGACATGGATACATCTTATAATTTTCTATTGGGAAGGCCATGGATCCACATGGCTCGGGCTGTCCCATCAACTCTGTATCAAGTTGATAAGTTTGAATACGACTATCAGGAAATCATTGTGCATGGGGAAGCTGATTTACCTATTTACGAAGATCCATCCATTCCATACATTGAGGCAAAAAAAGGATGTAATTTTGTTGTTTACCAGTCTTTTGAGGTCGTATCAGTCGATCGCTTTAAAAAAGGAGATCCAATCATCCAACCATGTCTCTCTTCTTCTTCTTCAATGGAAGCAACGACAATGCTCAAATATGGTTATCAACCTGGTAAAGGTTTGCGACTATGTTCGCAAGGAATAGTGGATCCCATTACTCTTTTAGGAAACCAAGGCACCTCAGGCCTTGGATACAAACAAAGCAAGAGAAATAGAGATAAGGTTAAAAACCACAAAAGGACTGATTGGGCACTGCCACAACCAATTCCCCATATTTCTCATTCCTTTATCAAGCCTCAGGGTACAGAAATGGAAGCTTTCTTTACTCACGAAGACACTGAAGAAGTTATCCAGGATCTCAATCAGTTGTTTTGTGAAGTAAACATGGTCCAAGTTGGTGAAGGTACAAGTTATGCCGATGTGCAGCTCGTGGGCTCAGGTGTTGGGCTAAACAATTGGGAAGCCACTCTTTTCCCCATAAGGAAGGAGTCCTAGTAGTTTGTTTTGCTACTCTTTTTTATTTTGTTTTTGTCAGGGTTGTGATCCGAAAATTTGAAAGTGTTTTTGTATTAATGTCAACCCTTTATCCTTTTTTTTTATTTCAATGAAATGAAATTACAGTTTCATAGTAAAGTTTTGTATTTTCCCCTCCTCTAATTCTAATTCTCCATTTTTCAGTTTTGTAAATGCTAGCTTTGATAACATAACATGCATGCGTAATTCACTCCCAGATCTCAAAGAGTTGTTTGTTCTTGAATCACCGAGTCAAAAGATTGAATATGATGAAGAAGAGGCTTTTAGGGAAATTAATAGGAAATTGGAACAGTTTGAGCACAAACCTAAGCCTAATCTTAGTGAAACCAAGGCAATCAAATTGGGAAGTAGTGAGGAAGTCAAAGAAATAAATATAAGTCTTCATGTCAAGAAAGAAATTATGGATGCCATAATACAACTTTTTTTTGAATACAAATATGTGTTTGTTTGGTCCTATGATGACATGCCAGGTTTGACTGTTGAATTAGTGGTCCATAAGTTGCCCACTCATCCTGATTTTCCACACATCCAACAAAAAAGAAGAAAATTCAAATCGGATGTGAGTGAAAAAATCAAGGAATAAATCATGAAACAACTAAATGCAAATGTGATCCAAGCCATTCGTTACACTACTTGGTTGGCAAATGTTGTTTCCTGTGCCG
Source organism: Solanum gracilifrons (assembly GCA_029582605.1). Taxonomy (NCBI): domain Eukaryota; kingdom Viridiplantae; phylum Streptophyta; class Magnoliopsida; order Solanales; family Solanaceae; genus Solanum; species Solanum gracilifrons. The sequence continues at coordinate 9,254 of JAJOOH010014572.1, read as the reverse complement.
AAAAAAGATGGAAAGATAAGAGTTTGTGTTGACTATCGGGATTTGAACAAAGCTAGTCCAAAATACAACTTTCCCTTGCCCAACATCCACATTCTAGTTGATAATTGTTCCAAACACAAAATTCAATCTTTTGTAGACTGCTATGCAGGGTATCATCAAATCTTGATGGACGAAGAGGACGCTGAGAAAACTGCTTTCACAACTCCATGGGGAACCTATTACTACAGGGTCATGCCATTTGGTCTTAAAAATGCTGGGGCAACTTACATGAGGGCTATGACCACCATGTTTCATGACATGATGCACAAAGAAATTGAAGTATACGTCGATGATGTAATCATCAAGTCTAAAACACAAGCTGACCATATGCAAGACCTAAGAAAATTCTTTGAAAGAGTGTGAAGATATGATCTCAAGCTTAATCCAACAAAATTTGCATTTGGAGTTCCATCTGGAAAACTTCTCGATTTTATTGTCAGTAGAAGGGGAATCGAATTAGATTCTTCCAAAATAAAAGTCATTCAAGATTTGCCACCCCCGAAAATAAGACCGAAGTCATGAGTCTACTTGGGAGGTGAACTACATCAACAGGTTTATTACTCAACTCACAACCACTTGTGAGCCCATTTTCAGACTTTTGAAAAAGGATGTTGCTGTCAGATGGACGGAGGATCGTAAACAAGCTTTTGAAAATCTCAAGGAGTATTTGTCCAACCCTCCCGTATTGGTCCTGTCGGAACCTGATAGGCCTCTCTTTTTATATCTTTTAGTGACAGATAATTCATTTGGGTGTGTTCTCGGTCAACACGATTCCACAGGTAGAAAGGAGCAAGCTATCTACTACTTGAGCAAGAAATTCACTAGTTATGAGGTCAAGTACACACTCTTGGAAAGGACATGTTGCATCCTAACTTGGGTAGCTCAAAAGTTAAGGCATTACCTTTTGTCCTACACAACTTACCTCATATCTAGGATGGATCCTTTGAAGTACATCTTGCAGAAGCCAATGCCAAATGGCAGACTCGCAAAATGGCAAATTTTGCTCACTGAATTTGACATTATATGTCACTCGAACTGCAATGAAAGCTCAAACTTTGGCAGACCACTTGGTAGAAAATCCAGTCGATGGCGACTATGAACCCTTGGATACATATTTTCCATATGAAGAGATTAACTTAGTTGAAAAAATAGATCCAGATGAAAATCAGTTCTAGCAATTATACTTTGATGGAGCAATCAATGCAAAAGGCACAAGGATTGGGGAAATTCTCTTATCACCGACGGGGCAGCATTACTCGGCAACAGCTTGACTTCGTTTCTTCTGTACAAATAACAAACAGAGTATGAAGCTTGCATCATAGGTTTAAATATGGCAATAGATTTGGGTGTGCAAGAATTGATTGTGTTGGAAGATTCTGATTTGATTATTTGGCAAGCTCAAGGCGAATGGAAAACTCGAGACCTCAAGCTTCTTCCATACAGACAATGTGTGGAAGATCTTAGTAAAAGGTTCAAGTCCATCGAGTTTAGATATATCCCCAGATTTCATAATGAATTGGCAGATGCCTTGGCTACTTTGGCCTCAATGCTTCCTTATCCTGGAAAAATTTACATCACTCCCTTGGAGATTCAAGTTCGGGATCGACATGGCTATAGTAACACAGCGGAAGCAGAACCAGATGGTGATCCATGGTACCTAGACATCAAACAATTTTTAAAGACAGGGAAATGTCCCGAACATGCCAATGGAAGCCAAAAAAGAACTATTAGACGTCTGGCTAGTGGTTTCTTTTTTAGCGGGGAAATTTTATATAAACAAACCCCGGATATGAACTTGTTGAGATGTGTGGATGCTGAAGAAGCCGAGAAGATCAAGAATGAAGTACATGATAGGGTATGTGGACCACACATGAATGGATATGTCTTTGTGAAAAAGATACTTCAAGGAGGATATTACTGGCTTGTCATGGAACGAGATTACTTTCGCTTTGTGAAAAAATGCCATCAGTGTCAAATTCATGGTGATCTCATTCATTCACCTCCTTCAGGGTTACACCTCATGGCCACTCCTTGGCCCTTTGTTGCATGGGGAATGGATGCCATCGGACCAATTGAGCCAAAAGCTTCTAATGGACATCGATTATTTTTTGTCGCAATTGATTACTTTACTAAATGGGTGGAGGTGATCACTTTCAAAGCAGTCACTAAGAAGGCGGTCATGGATTTTGTCCACTCGAACATCATTTGTCGATTTGGTATCCCAAGAGCTATCATAACAAATAATGTTGCAAACCTTAATAGCAATTTGATGAAAGAAGTATGTGAGCAGTTCAAAATTGTGCATCACAATTCTAATCCATACCGACCAAAAGCCAACGGAGCTGTGGAGGCTGCCAACAAAAATATCAAAAAGATTCTCTGGAGGATGGTTCAAGGCACCAGACTATGGCATGAGAAGCTACCTTGCGCACCTTGATTGGTGCAACTCCTTATTTGTTGGTGTATAGTACTGAGGTTGTGGTATCAACGAAAGTCGAAATTCCATCTCTTCAAATTATTGTCGAGACTGAAATTGAAGATGAGAAACAATTGACGGTCGTTTGTTTTGGTTAGTTGTATCAGCAAAGGATGGCCCATGCATACAACTAAAAGGTGCACCCAAGACACTTTGAAGTAGGTCAACTGGTCTTAAAGCGCATTCTCCCGCACCAAGAAGAAGCCAAGGGAAAGTTTGCCCCAAATTGGCAAGGTCCATATCTTATCAAGGAAGTGTTTTCCAAAGGAGTCTTACACCTTACGGACATGGAGGGAAAAAATCACAAGCATGATTGTTAATGCGGACGCAGTAAAAAGATACTACATCTAATGTGTTCTAAGATACTGTGGCAAGTCTATAGTTGAGAGAACAAAGGCATGTCTTTAAAAAAAACAAAAAAAAAAACAACAAAACAAAAATCCTCTCTTTGAAAATTTGAACTATGTTTGACCTGATTCCGAAAGGATACGTAGGCAACCCTTTAGGGTTTGGTCATACCAAAAAAAAAATATTCCAGTATTTATAGAAAACTGGGGCATCTTTTATTTAATTTTATTTTGATAGAATAGTATCAAATTGTAATTTCGTTTATGATTTTATTCTAGCAACCGACATTTTGATCAACTCTAAGAATGATAGATTCAATGTGTCTTGCACGAATAGTTGATCATCAGAGACAACATTATTGAGTGGAAAAAAGAACTTATGAGTGAAAAACCTTGTGGGCACCATAAGTAAAAAAAATAGAAATGAGAGAGTCTCATCGGTGAAAACCCTCATAGGCACCATAAGACGACAAGAGAAAAGATCTTATCGGTGAAAACCCTTGCGGGCATCTTGGAAGAAAACTGCAAAGATGACCATTTCTCGACACCTCTGCATGAAGGATACATAGATTAGTTTTAAATGGATAATGATTCAGGTTTTGAGAACTAGACAACTCAAACAGATCAGGGGTCAAGTCCAAAGTGCATGTCATTGTTCACTCAAAATCGACATATACCTCCAGATAAGTTATCTTTCTCATTTTTCTTCAAAAAGGAATGCCCTTCCTTAAGTTTATAGTCTTTCTTGATCCAATCTTTCACACTCTTAAGTCTAATATTTTTCTAGCCTTTTTGGTATAATCTCTTGACAAAATAAGATAAAAGGTTGCAAAGCTTACTGCGGGTTCCCAAAAGTAAAGTTGAGTATACGAGTTGACATGCCATTGAGCAAGGACTAAAAATGCCTCAGATCTTCACTGAAAACTCGTGAAAGGTACGATATAGTCTCTTAAGTCATGAAAAAAAATCAAAAGGAAATTCATTCTTTGGGACATCAGTCGCACCGTGATATTTGGTAATCCAAAAAGATCAAGGCCCTTGAATTGACAAAGAGGAAGCTTTTAAGGTTTTTCAACAAAGAATTTGGAGTAGAGTTGGAGAAATTGGTCAGGAATATGGTCAAGTCATCGGAGCATCAAGGCCACAAACCAACCACCACTTTAAACTAACAACTTTCTTTTTCTTTTGCTCAACACAGGAACAAAACAAAATGCGAGATTACAAGTCAAAAATGAAACATCACGAAAAGAAAGTTCTCCAAAGTATTCACATGTTTATTGTTTCATCTCATGCTATTTGCATTTTTGTCTCTCAATTCGAGAGCTTCAGGCAATACGCACCAATATGAATTCTGTGTAATACACACACACCCTTTATTCATGTGCAATACGTGCCATCATTTATTCATGTGCAATACGCACCAGTCTGAATTCTGTGCAATACGCACCAATCTGAATTCCGTGCAAATATACACTCGTCCTTTATTCACGTGCAAAATGTACCGGTATTTCATTTAGGAGCATGACGTACCAATCCAAATCCCATGCAATACGCATTGATATTGCATTCATCTGCAATACACACTAGTCTTCTTCCATGTGCAATGCGCACCAGTCCTTATTCACATGCAATACGCATCAATTCTCTATTCATGGGCAATACACATCATATGCATATCCTGGGCAATACGTACCAACATTCATGGGCAATACACACCAGCATTCATGGGTTATATGCACCATATTTCCATTTTTGGGTGATACACCCAATCTTAGGTCAATCCACAAAGACAAAACGTCTTATTTGAAACTCTCAGGGAAATACGCCTCATTTCTCCTTTTGTTTCTAGGGTTATACGTCCTAGTTCAAGATTCTCATTTTTTTTTCTTCCCTAAAAGAAACACATCATTTTTGGGTACTTCATTTTGTGATCTTGGATTTTTAGTTTCAACCGCCAACTCAAGTTAAAGCATGCACCTGAGAATGATCCACAAGCTGCCAAGAGAGCATGAAGATCAATCTCATAGATAACTCACAGAGTAAGTCGAAGATCAAGATGAAACCCTTAGAAAAAACATCAAGTAGGGATCTTGTAACTCTTATAATGTAGAGAGGCATAGTTCTCTAGCTCTTTTCTTTGTAACTGTAGACAGTAGATGATGACAAGCAATATGAAGCAATCTTTTGACCACAATTTTTGATAGTTTCGATCTGACCTGATTTCCTTTTAATCAAGGATATGTAGGCAACCTCTGAAGTAAGGTTTGGTCATCTTTTTCAAAATGGCTTCATCGGAGTTTGAAATAGTCAAAAATTAGCCACTTCGTTCTCTTTCTTTGCTTGAAAACTCTTCATGTTTCCAAGCAAATAGGGGCATGTTGTGAACATCTAATTTTTGACGTGTTTATTTTACTCCTATAATATATAGTAATATATTTTCTTATATTTTATTTGTATTTTGGGTTGTTTGTCTTTGTTTGTATTATTTTTTTACTGACCCAAATGACCCAATTTTGATTGAATTGGGCTGATTTAGACCAAATTCTGATAGCCCAATCAATTTTGACCCGGTCCAATAGAAATGGTCAAGATTGAATCTCAATCATTCATGATATTTTGATCCAAGGGCTCTTATGGGACCCTACCAAATATACAAAACTCCAAAAATCAAATTTTTTTATTTTGGATTTTATTTTCTTCTAACCTTTGCCTCCACCTGCCGCCTGGCGGCCACCCCCGCCGCCGCCACTGCCGCTAGCGGTCACCACCCCTTGATCGAAAAAATCTCCAAAAAATTTACTATTTCTTCCTTTCACCCTCCTCTACACAAATCCGCAAACCATTCATACTTATCCATAGCCAAACTCCGTATATCTAAGAAAAATCAAACATAAATCTTCACTTTTTTCTTTAGATTTACAAAGTTTCGGTCATCCCCATCCTATACCCTTTACATAGATGTGTAGAGCTCTTCAAGGGCTATCCTTTGATATAAATTTTATGTCCAAAATTCGTCAAAAAAAAATTCGGCCAAGTTTTCCGGCGACCCCCTCTCATCCTCTATCCAAATCCGTCATTATCACTTTTTTTAACCATATAAGTCGTTTTGGTGTCGGATTTGTATTATTTTGTTAGTGTTCTTTAAGTTTTATCATGTTGAAGTTTTTGCTTGAATTTTGTTATTATTTTTTATTTTTTATTTTCTGCCTTATTTGTTGTGTTTGATCTTCAAAATAGTTTAGATGTTTGAATTTTGTGTTAGTGGATTGATTTTCTTTTGATTTTTGGGACATGGGTTTACATTTTAGGCCTGTTTTAAATTTTCAGATGACACATTTAGCTATTATTATGTTACTGAATAAAAACAATGGGTCATCTAAAATGACATTTTGGGCCTATTTTAAATTTTTAGATGACCCATTTAGCTATTATTCAATTAATGAATAAAAGAAATGGGTCATCTAAAAGGGCAATGCAGTCTTTTAATTAATCTTATCTTGGAAAAAAAAAGAAATTTTATTGGTCATCTTGGGTGGCACATTGGGAAGGCAAAGAGTCCAATGCATGCATTGGCATTTAAGTTTTCAAGAAGAGTGACATTAATATTCACCATCTATTTAAACTCATTCTTCTTTCATTTCAAGGAGGAACAAGAAAGAAAAGAACAACGAAAAAGGAAGAAGAAAAAAGAAGAGAAGAGAGAAAATTAGAAGAAGAAAAAATCATAAAAATAGAGAGTAGAAAGTCTTCTTCTAAAAAAAATATATATATTTCATCTTTGTGTGAGTTTGTGGTTCAACTAATTTGCTTCCGCTATTTACTTGTCATCAACTTTAGGTATTTGTTTTTACATTTCACAATGTAATCTTAAATTAATGTTTCATGTTCCTTTTATATTTTGATTAAGTTGTTTGTATTAAGTTTGTTTTTGATTTAGTTAAGTCTATTGTGATTCTTATATGATTATGTTTTATTATTATGTACATATATGTTTATTACTAATGTGGTGTTTAGTTTAATTTTACCTCATTGTAGAATTGATAAGTAAACTCATGCTTTGCTAAATTAAAAAAAAACAATCTCAAAGTCTTTTTTTTTATTTTTAGTTTTTGGTCATTTTAAGAAAAGAAAAAGAGAGGCTGTTTTTGCAGAAAAAAAAAACACAAATCTGGTCATTTTTGCAAAAAAATGTAAATCTGGTCACTTTGCAAAAAATGTAAATCTAATAATTTTTGCAAAAAATGTAACTCTGATTACTTTATAAATTATGTTTTTTTTTCTTAAATAAATATATGAAAATGGCTATTGAAACAAAAAATGCAAAATCGGCTACTTTTGGTTAGTAATTTAACTATTAGATAAATCTGGCTATAATTGCAATTTTCTTTCAAAAGACAACAATGTGCCCATTTTGTGCAAAATTGAAAATTTCACTAAATGGTTATTTCTGAAATTGTATCAATATGAAAAAAAAATTAGTATATCACTACTTGTTTTAAAAGGGAGCTTAGTATTATTTTATTTTTTTTAGAAAAAAAAACAACTTTTTTTGTTTTGTTTTGTTGTTATTGTCAAGTAGTGATACTTACATGTGCGTATATATATATTAATTAGCAATATTTGTTTCTTTTTCTTTTAGAAAAAAAAATATTAATTACCAATTTGCAAAAAGAGAAAGTTCATTTTCATATCTATATATTGCAACAAGTTCATTTATTCATTAACTTTTTTTCATTATTAAATAAAATTTGAGTCATTAATTATCAGCATTTTTTTAAAAAATAAAATAAAATATTAAATACCACCATGTGTTCGATTACGATCTTTGGTGTGTATTTTTTCTTTTAAAAAAAAAGGTCTTGTGTGCGGTTACGCTCCTAGGCCAATCATTTTTTTAAAAAAAAATAGTAACAAACACAAATTTACTTTTTTTTTATCCAAAAATTATTTTAGCCAAACATGAGTTAATAAAGCGACTGTGCTAGAACCACGGGACTCGGGGGTGCCTCACAGCTTCCCTCAGGTCAATAGAATTCCTTACCCAATCTCTATTTTCGTAGATTAAAAATAAAGAGTTTTTTTTTCTTTTAAATTAGAAATTACCAGGTGACTTGGAACACCTAAAAAACTCAATTTCAATTGGCGACTCTAAAAAAATCAGTTTTCTTTTACTTTTTTTTAAAAAAAAAAATCATCACATCCTTAACAATTGTAAAAAAGGAAGAGGTGTGATAGGTGTAATACTCTTGCTAAATTGATAATCTAATCACCGAATTTATACCACAATTTATATCGTATAATGTATAGTTTGTTAATAAATTTATAAAAATTTATTTATCCAACTAATAATTTTATACCACAACAAACACCAATTTTTTTATCAAATATTACCTTTACAGTTCCAACACTAGAATGAACAACATCATATTTTGAGAAATGTAAATTTTCATAATTTCAAGAAAGCCTAAATATTAGGCACAATGGAGTACAAAGATAAAAAAAATCATCAAAAAACAATTAATTTTATTCAACTGCCAATACCTAGGGTTCTTTCTAAAGATCATATCCATAGAACATTTTTTGTTCATGATAGTATAAATAAAAAAAAACACATAATTTTATTTCAAAATATAAGTAATTTTGAGGGGGAGGGGGGGGAACAAGTATGAAGAAGAACCAAAATTCTTAATGAGAAAAGATATGATTTTTTTAATCGGGGATGTTTTCTGGGAGTATTGTCCATAACACACTACAAGAAACAGGACTTTTTGTGACAACATTCTGTGGCGACACATATAATTGTCACAAATGTGAGGCCTTTTGTGGCGATATAATAAGTTGCCGCAAAAACTGGCAGTTTTAGATGCGACATCAAATGTCGCCACAAAATGTATTATATTTAGTGGCGACTTAACTCATGTCGTCACAAATAATTATGATATTTTTCAAGAAAATATAGTTGTTAGAGTATTTCTGGCGACATATAGATAGTCGTCGCAAAAAGGGTTATTGCGGCGACCTTCTCGCCACTAAATATGGAGCTTATGTAGCAACTTTTTATGTCGCTACTAAATTTGGAGTTTTTGTAGCAACATTTTATGTCGTCACTAAAAGTGAATTTTTTGTAGTAACCTTTTATATCGTTCCTTTTATTTTATGGTTATATAATAAGACTTTGTATGTCAATTTAATTTTAATTAATAGTTATAAAGATAGTAATGTATGTTTTACTCATTTCTCTTTGCTTAATAAGTATTTAGACTAATTTCATACATTTTATCATTTATTTTATATATAACATTTAGGTATTAAATAATATTGTTAAAATAAGTAATATGAGTAATTTCATATTTCTAATAAATTTATTTTAAGTAAGTACTCGGTAATAAAAA
>JAJOOH010014571.1:0-45317 GCA_029582605.1 Solanum gracilifrons | reverse complement strand
TTATCAGCCTTGCTGCATTAAATAAGGTATTTTTTAAACACACCCCCCCCCCCCCCCCACACACACACACAAAATTTGAGGCTCGATTATTTCACATTTTACGTTTGCGTGTTAACGTGCTGCTTATAAAAGGCAATTTTATTTTAAAAGTAGAGATCTCGAAACTTTTAGTTAAAAATAGAGAAATACTTATTATTTGACATCAATCTTGATTTCTTAATTTAATTACTTATACAAATTGATCATTAGGCATTAAGTTCTTGTCACATGGTAATCAAATATATAAAAAAGACTAATACATGTGCTACTATATGGTATAAAAGATGTAGCAACGTGCCATTTGTGCAAAGTTAAGTTCAACACACACCTATCAATGAAAGATTGCTTAACAAAGTGATAAATATTTTTTTATTCTTAATTAGAAATGTTGAGTTAGAATTCTGGGTATCAAATCGTCAAAAAATCTAGTTACCTGATACATGTTACTTGTGAGAGATACCTATGTATCTCATAAGATTAGTCATGATGCATAAAAATTGATCCGAACATCATAATTATAACCAAAAAAAAAAAGTCTTTAAGTTTAAAGTGTAATTTATTTATTTGCATGTGATGTTCACTTAGGTTGGTTGAAACTTTTAAATTTTGGTAGGCAAATGGACCTTTCATTCATTAATGCTACAATAAAAATAGTGAAGATGCATAGCTGTATAATAATTATTTAAATCCATTTATGATGAAAGTAACCTACACTTCAAGTAAGTACCATTCTTTTTATCATTAAAGAGGTGTCTCAAACTATATAAAAGATATAAATTTTTCAATAAGTTTCTCTAGTCTTTTTGCTTTTTTCAATAGGATTTAACTTATATAAATCGATGATAGCGTGTAAACAATATTTTTTTATATTATTAATGCAATTTAACCTCTTATAGTAGGTTATAAGTTTTTATTTCGTAAATAATGACTTGATTGTGTAAATATTTTTTCACATAAAAATACATCAAACTAAATCATTTTTTTAATTTAATTTTTTTGGTATATTTTCAGAATGAGGCACTAAATGGAGGTGGAACATTATTTGTGAACAAACATCCTAACCTTAAAGTTAGAGTTGTTCATGGAAATACATTAACAGCAGCAGTAATTCTTAAAGAAATTCCAGAAAATGTTAGTGAAGTTTTTTTAACTGGAGCTACTTCTAAACTTGGTAGAGTTATTGCTCTTTACCTATGTAGAAGACAAGTTCGTGTTCTTGTAAGTATCTCACAATTCCTGTTCTGTTCGTTTCACTTTATATGATGTATTTTTATTTACAAATGATAAAATTAGGTCAATCGCAAATTTGCATATGTAAGTTTAGACATGTTAATTAATTAATGATTAGTTTATTTATTAGCTCAATGTTACTCATTTTGAGTTGCACGCCTAATTTAATGGGAGGGGTGGGGGGATAGCTATAATTTTATAAGCTAATTTTGTCACCTCTAACTATAATAAATGAGAAAAAAGTTTTATTTTGTAATTGAACAAATTATAAGTAAATTAAACATTGAGTTTTATTTTGAATAAATTAATAACTCGTTCATTTATTAATTCCTTATATTGTATAGGGGATGTAAATTGTACAAAAAAATTTCTTTAATTTGGAAGTTAATAATTTTCATCTATAATTATTTTTTTAATGCAAAATTACAGATGTTAACTATGTCTACTGAAAGATTTCAAAAAATCCAAAAGGAAGCTCCTGTTGAATATCAAAAATATCTAGTCCAGGTGACAAAGTATCAAGCTGCCAAAAATTGCAAGGTAAATATATATATTATTTATTTAACAATTTGCAAACTTTTTAAATTATTTTATCATGATTTCTTTGATCTGTATTTTTTTATATCTATTTTTAAATGTTCTATTTGAGCCAAAGATTTATTGAAAAATAACCCTTTTCATTCATTTGAATCCCCTTTTCTTGGTTTTAGCTCTGCCACTATATGTATGTCACAGTTATCTGTTAGATAACCTGATAAAATAGAATATAAAAACAATTATACTGTTATTGTATAGAAGTTATTCTCAACCAGAATTTAGGATAAAGTAAAAAGAAATGTTACAATTATTTGTTGTTGCAGTTGTCCTTTTCAGTTAGAAAGACATGATAGGTATATAGTTATCTGTTAGGTGACCAGATAGAGTACATTCTTTATAAGTATATAAAAAAATTATACTCAATTAAAATTAGAATAGAGTGAAAGAAATATTATTTATTATTGTCAATTTAATAATTTTTTTTGTTTATTTGTTTTGTGATATTTATAGGCATGGATTGTTGGAAAATGGATTACACCAAGAGAACAAAGTTATGCACCTAAAGGAACTCATTTTCATCAATTTGTGGTTCCTCCAATTTTGGCATTTAGAAGAGATTGTACTTATGGTGATCTTGCAGCTATGAGATTACCAGAAGATGTTCAAGGAGTTTCTTCTTGTGAGGTATGTCTTAAATACTATTTTCGATTTATATTATCTGTCCTTTTAGATCTGCACACACATCTTTTTTTTTTTTTTTTTTAAAAGGCGTTTAGTGTAAGATTAATTGTCTAAACTACACTTTTATCTCTCCTTAAACGTCTTATTTTCGTTGCGGTTTATTTGACATAATTTTCTTTGTTTTAAAAGAATGATCCATTTCTAAATTTTGAAACAGTTTTACTTAAAATTTTCGATTTATCCTTAATAACAATCTCTTGTAGTTAAACAATTATTATTGTTGCATGCTTAATATCATAAGTTTCTAAAGTATTCATTTATTTCTTAAACTTCATATCTAGTAAAATAGGTTTTTATTAGAATAGGAGGAAGTGTATGCTTCGACAAAATGGTTAAAAGCACTACTCACTCCGTTTCAACTTGTTTGACATAATTTAGTATCATTAACTTTAAACTTCTCATTTTCCTTAACAACAAACTTTACTACCACACAAATGTTACAACATGTTAAAGACCACAGGTTTCAAAAGTCTTATAGCTACACAAATGTTACCACACCACAAGGTCCAAAAATTTCAGTCACCACATGACTGTTATAACATGTTTGAGACTACAAATTTTCAAAGTCTTTAATTTTTTTCTTAAAACTTCTTTCTATATACCAATCAAACTGAAACAGAGGGAGTACAAAAAGTTGCACATTCGGCCGCTCAGCCAAAAATATTTACTTACAACTACTAGTCAATATACATACACTATAAATATACACTAATTATACATTTGTCGGTTATGTTTCTGGACGGACGACTATTTAAGTTAATTTCTATATTTAATTTTTCATTCAAAATTAAATTTTTTCTCTTAATTTTTTTTAACAGTACACAATGGAGAGAGGGGTAGTCCATGCATGCCATGCAGGAGGGGTGGTGCATTCATTAGAAGGATGGACACATCATGAAGTTGGGGCTATTGATGTACACAGAATTGATTTAGTTTGGGATGCAGCTATGAAACATGGTTTAAAACCAGTTTCATTTCTCAAAAAGACAGATTAATTAAATTAATTAATTTGTGAAGTCATGAAAAAGCCACAAAGAAAAAAAGAAAAAGGGGGGATTGGCTTAGAGTTCACTAATTGATTCAATTCAAAGAGAGAATTTTTATGATTTTATAAAATGCATATATAGATTGTTATTATATTCCAATGACTATATACATTAGATACTAAATCTTTGAATTCCATTTTATTTCTTTTTTTTGCCATGTCTCTAGTGTTGTGTTTGTTCAATTTCTTTTTTCAATTCAAGATATCATCATAGAACAAAAACAAAAACAAAAAAACTATAGTTGTTGTATATAGAAGGAAATCTTTCTATTTGTTCAGATATATTTTGATCGTTATAGCTAAATGTTGAAAAATCGATTTCAGAGAACCTTGATTGCTATAGTGAAATATTGTTAACTAGAATGATTGCTATATATAGAGAGGTTTGACTGTATTTATTAACGTCAAATATAAATTCAAGATGTGAAATTTATGAATTTTTATAATTCTTTTGTATATCATCGAACTCTTAATCCATTTATATTATTGGATTCGAAGTTTGTTATACGTAGATATTCAATAGAATTGGCTTAGTTTGGGAAGAAAACTATGAAACATGGCTTGGGAATGGAGAATCTCTTGTGGAGAACACTTTCTCGATTAATGGATTTTATACGATGCGAACCTGAATTAATTGTGTCAGAAAAGTACGAATATCAGATGATTATATATACTTTTAAAAAAGAAATAATCGAACTTATAAGGCAAAAAAGGATGTTGCATGACTTGCATCAATGGCCCAATGTGTCCCTTTTACTTTTGGCCCATTAATTAGTATCCAAATAGTAATTTATTGGGTTATAAACAGTTTATTTTGAAGACCCAAGATAATTAATTAAGATGAAACTGAATAACTAAAACACAAGAGAAAAAAGTATGTTAACTAATACTCCTTCCTTCGGATTTTAACAACCACCACGTACTGCTCCCCCAACTCATTACGAACAGATCTGTAAAAAAAATCACCCGGAATCTTTCTCACCAAAAATTTAATCGGCTAATACACATGAAAAGTAGAGAAAATCGCCTAATTCATGTTAAATTGTCCCTAAATGCCAAGATTATGTCGTGGATCATGGTGAAACTATACGTACAACTACCCTAGCTAATTATGGAGGGTCCCGTAAAGTTTTTTCATCAAAAATAATCATCCAAAAATTATATCACCAAAATATTCATGGAATAACACACAAAATTAAGAAAATTTCTGTCAAATGACCTTAAATTGAGTTGTGAGACATATTCAGCAATGTAATACATCAAACCTGACATCGTTTATCTGAATATTTTTTAATTTACTTTTATAATGAAATATTATTAAATAAAATATATAGTATAATATAATATAAAATTAATTTAAGTTTTAAAATTTTTTTATAATAAAATATTGTTATAAAGATATTATTATATCGAAGATATTTTACAACTTGATCAATATAGGAAGATACATATAAAAGTTACTACTTCCCCTTTCTAATTTATTTACCTTTATTCGAAATACGAGAGTTAAATTAAATTTTCACATAAAATCTTCATTCCGCAAAAATGAAATTTACATATTTAAAAATTATATGAATAAAAAGTATTAGTAATTATTATAATAGTTAATAATTTAAAATATTTTAAATTTTTTTTGAAAAGATTATGATAAAAAAAATCATTTGAACTATTTATTATTTTGACCACTTACCTGTTTCTTTTCCAGCCACATAATTAAATTACTTAGAACTAACATCTGAGGTCGAAAACAATGTTGGAGAAGATCTCAGATTTTAGCTATAAAATATAAAGTTTAGCGGAAACATTTTCTGATAAGAAAATTTTCGATGGATTCTATCAGAAATTCTATGAAGTCTGGTAAAATTTTATATCGAGTTGAGAATAATGATTTCAGTTGAATCTACATTATCCATACATTCGCCCTTTGAATGCGAAGCCACTCACTCATCCCCTTCCCAACACTTCAACAATTGAACATCAAAATTCAATATATATAATTCGAGTTGAGAATAATAGCTTTTAATCAAATCCCTCCCTCTAAAATTGTTGAACATCAAAATCTAATTAACGAGACACATATGCATTATATATAATAATTTCACTTGAATCTACATAATTTGTTCTAGATCCACCCTTTCAGATGAAATCATTGATCATTTTCACCTTACCCCCTCCCAAAATTGTTGAACATCAAAATCAAATTAATAAGATACACACACAATATATATATATACATTGATCATATTTCAATTGAATTTACATAATTTATTCTATATCCACCTTTTCAGACGAAACCACCCGTCCCTCTTGACCCCCCCACCCCCACCCCACCCAATGAACATCAAAATCAAATTAATGAGACACACGTGTATTAGCTTCTTGGTGATAAGTCATGGGCATGTAGCTAGGTTGTGTTCCTCTCTTGTTTGAGTTTAAATAATATATGTCTCTTTCTTAAGTTCATATATTAGTTGTATATATATCCACACCACACGTGCATGTATTTATTAGAGTTGCATGGGCAGTCACTTCTCTTTTAGGCTATAATTATTATTTAAATTACTCGAGATTTCACGATTTTTAAATATATATTTTTTTAAATTGTCGATGGTTCAAATCCATTCATTTCAGAATTAGAAATGCAGATACTTATCATCTAAGCAATTCTTATTACTTTGTCTTGTGAGACTTAGGCTGATGGACCACTTGTGTGTGATTTCAGGAGAATGTAAAATGTGTCACATGGATGGATAGTGTAAACAAGATTCGTAATTAAATAAAATAAAATAAAATAGTAATAAAGTTATCAAAATATAAAAAAAAAATTATATATGAAAAAGTCAAAGAGATTTGATATAATTGACCTATCTATTGGAGAGCCAATGGAATGCAAGAGGTTTGGCTTCGCTGAAAAACTAAATTGTATATACAAGATTAGAATTATTATTTTTATTTTTATACAAGTAAATATCAAATTTTCTTTATTCCTTTGTATATTTATCTTTTAATATATTTTAAATGTTCTTAATAAAGTTTTTGATTCCTATATAATCGGTACACATATGTGATTAAATTATTTAAAAAAAATAATTTCTTAGGCAAAATTAGTAACCTGAAAAATAAGATAGGTAACATTTTATCGCAGATTAAATTACTCAAATAATTTACAAATTTCATGAAAATTATTGGTGAATACAGGTTAATAATCTAATGTAATTTTGTTTATTAAAAATAAATTAATAAATTATGAGGGGATGGGGTTAATTAAATATAACGGCATCAATTAGTTCTTAGGTCAAACTTTCTTTGCTAATAAGTCATAATCAATAGGCTATATCATGGTACGTACCTATAAATCTATAATATTGAATTTTGTGCATGTGTTATCACTTCGTATAATTAATGAGATGACGTGGATTAAATTTCATGTTCGAGTTCGATTTACTATTCTTAATTGTGATAGGATAAATAGTATTATTTCGCTCTTAATTAAAAATCTCATATTTAAATTCTGGATGACTGTTTGTGGTTACCACTACTATTATATGTGAACTATACATAAACTTTACGGTAATTATTGAGCCGAAAAATACATGAACGTTTCATGTGAATTTATGCTGTGCCCAGGGGCGGAGGTACACTATGCTCAGGGTGTTCAATTGGACACCCTTCATCAGAAAATTACATTGTATATATAAGTAAAATTATACTTTAAATGGTTAAATAAGACATTTTGGACACCCTTAAGCACAGTAAAGTTTCTTAGCCCAGCGGTATCTTTGCCCAACGCGAAGGTTTATTAATGTGCGCACGCACAGGTTCGAATCCCAGTTGCTACATTTTGTTTTTACATTTTCAAAAAGCTCCTAATTAATTTCTAATTATAGTTAATAAATCAGTTATGTTTTTAATAATTCAAAATTAATATTATCTATTAAAAATCTTAATTAGAGACCTAATCATATTTAATAAATATGTTATTTTTTCAACAATTCAAAACTCATATTATCTATTAGAATAATCTCAAATTAGAGACCTACAACTTAAAAATATAACAAAAAAAAACATAGTAAACATTAATTTTTAATCACTTTTTCTTTTCACTAAAATTTTAAATAAAATTTAAAAGTAATTATTTAATTTAAATTTAATAAGCAAATTCTATTTTTTTTTCTATAAAGCTACTAAAGGTGAAAAAGGCTCTACATAGAATTTCTTTTTAGAAAAACTCGTTTGATTTTACTTTTTATTTTGCATATCTTGTTGTTAATTCACCAAAGGTTGGTGAAATCTTGAAGTATAAAAGTGATTTCATTATAAACTGAATTTTCTCTTTCTCTTTTTTCTTTTTCGTTCACTTCCTATTAAATAAACATGAAAATTCAAGCTAAATTTTATGTGGTTTGATTTTAAAAATTTTAGTATATTTTTTTATTTAAAAAAATTAATTGTTAATGTTATGTAGTTTGATTTCAAAAATTTTGTGCACCGATCGTTAAATTATTTTTTTTTACCTATGCGATTCTTGGACACCCTTCGTGAAATTTCTGGCTACGCCACTGGTTGTGCCTTATTCGATTTCTTCCTATTCAAAATGAGATTCGTCTGGAGTATCATCCGTCTTTGTGACATGTTATCGCTGTTTAATAAATTCAACGAATTTAAAATAGTAAAATTGATATTTCATTTACTCGTCTCAGTCTTGTCATTTCCAGCCCAACTTTTGACCGTTTTCCAAAAAAAAAAAAAATCATCTTGTTGATAATTTTCATTTACACTCAATATTTATTCAATTAATAAATGCAACACAATATTTTTTATTATAGCATAAGTAAAGTCAGTCTTCTCTATAATAGTCACTATCTATTACAATATTTTAATATAACAGCCATATTTTTTTTTAAATCAATCTTTCATACTATGTTATATTATAATGTTCTCTATAACAACCAAACGATATAAAGAAAAATGATATTATAATAAAGATGTTTGATTATATTGTTTAATCATGATTTATTGATATGCATTCTAACTTTAGTTGCTAAGGTTAAATTTAAATTACTTAATAATGATGCAAACACCCCATAATTAAGTTTTTATGGGGTAGAACTTCTTGAAAATCCTAAGTTTTTAATTCATTCACTTCATAATTAATAGAGCTAAAATGGTAAACTCACTATGTCAATAATTGTTTTTTTAATAGGCGTGGCACATTTAAGCACAATAATTTATCACTTTTTTTCTTCTCATATAATTATTAGCATGTATTTTTTTTAATTAGTGTTTGATATCCTCTTTAGAGTCTGATTAATTTAAACTCACGTTATATAGAACCTATTTAGAAAAAAACGCTCCCTACTAAATACTTTTTTCCAAAACGCAAAATCGAGACATCTTTTAATTATTGATGGTGTAGGAGAAAATAAAAGAATAAAAACCCTCTAATCACGGACATAGTAGAAGCTACTTCTTTTAAAAAATGAACCGTTGATTGTGGAGTATTTTAATAAATAGACTATGAATTATTTATTTGAAACCTTTAAAGGAAAAAAAAACAAAGAAATTTATGTCAACCTAATAATCCCACTTGTACCAAGTTAATTTAATGCTGATTGAGAAATTTTCTAATATAGCTATAGTTTTGCTCCTAATAATGAATTATTATGAGATTTTGCTTAATTACGAAGTGTAACAATATTTTGATTCTAAATATAAAGGAATATACATATTTTTCACATATAAAAAAGTGTACTAGCGCGTATATAATATTTCTATAGCGAAATACACTATTTTGACATATTATTTTTCAGTTTCTTTTTATTAAAAAAAGAAAAATCATCAATTGATGTGTGTACAGAGTATTACGTGCATTGGCCTATTAAATAATGTGATAATACAAAATATTTTTACACCATCAAGACATAATTTATAATTAACAAAAGAAAAGATTTAATAAAATCATATACATCGTCATTGTAGATAACTTCTTACATCATCAAGTCATTCAAATGTTATCAATAATGAGAATAAATAAGTCTCCTTAGCATCGAAAACTTATAATCTTTAAAATAAAATAGGTTATCCTGTATATATACAACAAGTTTAAATGATATACAATAGTATAAAAAAATATTATGAGTTGGGATAGATATGACCAAATCCAATCGAATTTAAAGTTGTTACTAACTTTTGAGTTCAAATATCGTACTATAAGCGAATTGGAAAAAATGAAATTATTATTTATTTATTTTATCAAAAAAGACATCTGATGATGATGTATATAACTTAAATCTAAAAAAATTGATATGTTACAACAAAGAGCTACATCTAAACTTTTGGACCATAGGAATTGATAGGGGGTGGGGTGGGTAATACCCCCCTAATATAATGATTGAATGTGTAGGACTTTAACTTTGTTTTAGTACAAATGCAATGGCCCCATCCATGTGTGCACATGCAATTTTATTCACCTCTTTTCTCTTTGATACGACCATATTTTCACTCCATAATTAATAATAATATGTTTTTTAAACATGTAACTAACTATGTTTTGTATGTGTTATATTATATGTACACAAGAATGCTCACTCTATTTTATTTTTTCGCTCAATATTTGATATTTATATAGAAATTATGAATTTGCATCGTATAAGATTCATTAAAGAAATAAATATTCTATATGATATCTATTTTGATGGAATGTATGATGTTAATAGTCTGACGTGGCCATATTTGGTGTTTACCAATCCCTATTTCTTGATTTTGTTCTTAGATTTTTCAACTAACCTAGAAAGCATAGGCGTTTTCAGGATTTATAGATAATGGGTGCACTATTACAAACAGGTGGATCTAAGACATAAATTTGATCGATTAGATTCTTTTTACTGAAAACCATTAAAATTTTAAAATCATGGGTTCAAAATTAACTTCGTACTACATAATATGATACTTCGAGTCTGGGTTCACGCATCTATATTTAAATATTTTAAAAAAATATAACACTACTATATATGATTTTGGGAGGGGACCATGGGTTCACGTGAACCCGATGACCCCCTCCTGTATACGCCCCTGCTAGCAAGGTCAGATCAAAGCGCATCAAAAATAATTTAGTCATAGTAGTCCTCTGATATAATTTACTAAGATTTATTCATGATTTATGGAACCATCTCATCGCGTATTGTAGCTTTCTATTGCTATTATTTAGGGATAGTTAGGCAATAATTATTGTTACGAATTTATAAAACTCAATTTTTTTGTTGCTTAAATCTCATATTTATGTTAAAATAAGGATTTATCTAAAAGTTACTGCTCTGCCTCCAATGCTCCCTAATTGTCTGGAATTGCTTTATACGTAGAATTTAAATTCAAAATATTTAATTAAAAATGAAGAGATTTTATCTATTCCGAGAAAGAAGGCTTACTTTAATTTACTTCATTACAACTTTACAAGTCCACTCCCTCTATTTATTGCTAGGACAAATAGCTGGGCCATTATATATTTAATTTATTTTATTCTCTTTTAATTAATTAAATTAAAGAAATATCTTTATTTCTTACTTTTGTGGAAAAGACAGTTTTGATTCTAACGATTGAATTGTGAATTTCTTGATTATTATAATTATATTCATGATTAAATATAAAAATACAAAATTATTATATTGTTATTTTTCTGTTAAATTTGGATTTACTTGAATCTTTGTGGACTTATCTAATTAATTCCTTAATTCAATCATATCAAATCTAGTTGAAGTACCTAGCAAATCTAAGGAATCAAATAAAGTATATATTTGAATTTCTAGGTTGTTTAAATTCATGTTCAATGAAGATTATTTATTTTTTTGAGAAAAATACAAACTTATTATTATGTTATTTTTATATTGGGCTTGGACTTATAATTTGAGTTTTTTTTAATGAGTCTAATTAATTATTTAGTTCACTCAAATCTAGTTTTGATTATGTAGTGTAATTTTACAAATAGTATCTCGGAAGAATAAAATGTACAAAAATTTATTTTTACCTTTGTGAAATAGAGAGATTGTTTTCAATAGATCTTCACGACTTTCTATTCGAAAGAATCCAAACGAATCAAATGAATCGTGTATTTATTTAAGTTTGACAATAGCACATATTTGACACATGTTAAAATTGACTAAGCCTCTAGTGAACCTTCAGTATTCTTTAAGGCTCAACATTTGTTTGTGACTATTTCCACGATCGATTCCCTCTATCAAACATTTATTCCTATCGTTTTTTACAATCGGAATCAAAGACATGAATGCCCTTTAGTCGCGGGCCATGACACTCGTCTGTTAAACCTACGATATCTTCATAAGTCGGACCTTCTTATCATACTATTAAATATATATATATGAAAATGATGATCAAAATTAAATTCTACTATCAACTTCTTCTATAAAAACTAGAACAAGTCATCTCTTTTAGAATTAAAACTCGTAAATTTAAAATCTTAGCTCTACGTCTTTTAACTGCGAAATATAACCAATTTAAGTGCAATATGACTATAATGGTTTTGTCATTATTTTTTAGTCAAATTAATTGCACTAGAAAACTTATAATTGTGGATATATTTTTTGTCAATTGCATAATTAACATGCATGAAGAATATTATCGTTTTCATTGTTAAAGACAACTCCCCTCTCCCTCCCAAGTCCCAATTACCAATTGCCCAACACCTTCCCATACCACAATTAGTTTGGTAGTTTTTTTTAAAATAAATAAATAAAATTGGTCGTTACACCTCTAATTAACGTTTCTTAAGAGATGTATCAAATCAAGAAGAGTCAAATAAGAATTGAAGTTTATGTAATTTGACTATAAAAAAACGAAACGTGACTAATATTTTGAAATGGGTTTTTTTTTTCAAATTGGGGGCAGGGGAATGAGAAGTGGAAATGGATAGGATATTACAAGGTGACGAATAGAACTATTGCCAACAAAGTGGAAGTTTAGGTACCAATAACTACGTTTGGTCATATTTTATTTTTTTTGGAGTTGAACTCCGAAAAGCATGTTTGACCATAAAATTTCGAAATTTAACTCAACAGATTCAGAAATTTGAAAAACACCAAAAAACTATTTTCACTCAATATTACTCACAACAATTGAAAAACAACTTTAATTTGTATTTATAATCAAACACAACTCTAATTTTTAAATTTCATTTTCACTTGAAAACAAAATTATTTTTTTTTTTCTGTTAATTTTTCCAATGAAACATGGTCAAACGATTAGACTCCATTTTGAAATGAAATGAATAGTAACTTAATTAAATCGATATAAAAACTTATCAACTTTATATTTTAAATTCGACTCAACATATCATAAGAGCCTAAAATTTAAAATTTTCATGTGCAAATCTAATCAAAATGTGTGATTTGACAAAACTATTTTGGAGAAAATAAAACTCAAAGGGGTTCATGTGAGGATAGCCGCAAATCACGGGGGGTCTTTAATTCCTTTTCTTTCTTGTGTTGGACCCCATTATTGTCTCACCATGTGGGAGTTGAGATATAATCCTTCCGTTTTAATCTTTTTTTCTAATTTTGATGTGATATTGAGTTTAAGAAAATGAAAAAAATTTGAATCAAATGATTTTAAACTAAAGATATGTAGAATGTACTAAATTATTATTTAATCTTATTAATTTTAATATGTCATGTGAAAAATTAAAACTAAAGAATTGTAAAAAAGAAGAAGAAGAGAATTATGGTAATTCTCTTTGATAGGGAGGAGGGACGGATTTATAACCTATTTTACGGTGCACGTGAACCAAGAGCGAATTTAGTACGTAAATTGTAATGCACGTGAATCTATAATTTCTTTGCTAATTATCTGTTGGCATCCATGTTCTAAAATGATTGAATAGTGCTCTTGATTGAACGTTGAGTAACTTATCCAAATTGAGTTGAGGTAAATTCTAAAATTTTAGATTAGCCTCTGACGTGAATTCATGATCTTTCCTCTAAACTAGACTAGATATTTTATTTACGTGTATTTTCTAGAATTGTTTTGATATTATTTGTCGATGTCTGTGATCTTAAAAGGTTAAATGATGCACTTAGTTGAATATTGAGTTATTTATACATATATCCAATTGCCTTATAATTGTTACTTTTTTCTCTTTCAATAGTCATATGATATAAATCATAGATCTACCTCTGATAGAAAGTATTTTATCTCTATAATAGAACCTTTCGGAAGAAGAATTCGGAGGATTAAATTCACCTTTTTAGCTCGTGTAATTGGTGAATGGTCACCATTATAAAATTTCAAATTCTACGTGAATATTGAATGTCTTAGAATTTTATCTTAAAATTTGAAACTTCAATATAATGACTTTCTTAAAGACGGAGCCAAAAAAATAATTACTTGACGTTGTTTCTACTAAACTTTAATTAATTTGACTCCAAATCAAATAGTATTAGACAATAAATTTTAAAATAAAATAAAATGAATAAGATTACATTTGGACATTTCATTGGTTTAAATTTCCTCGTATGATCTTTCGAATTACAAGGTTTGCATGGTCAATTATAAAGTATTATAATATTATATATTGATGATATAAAATATATTAGATTTTTGTAGAATTATTTTTTTTAGTTTAATCACAAATTAGATTAATAAGGTATTGCTCTCCGCCTGTCGTAATAACAACAAAATTCTACATCAAAATTTTATTACCTTATTCTAGTCAATTTTCAAATTCGTTGACTTAGACTAATCTACATTATTCAACGATTGCAGATTCAAAAAGTTCATAAACCTATATATATATATATATTTTTGTTTTTTTTGTAACGACCTGATTCCATCGTTAGAGAAAAGCCAATGGGGAAAGAATTGGGGCCAGAAAACTTTTCATAGTAACTTAAGATTTTCCAACCTAGTCCAGATTTAGACGAAATCGGAGTCTTTGAGGTGTAGGGAAATCTGGTAACAATGGGGTGACTTATTTATGATTTTGATTACATGAGTAGTTAGATACGTCGTTAAGGAATCCGTACAACTTTACGGAATTGAATTCGGGTGAGTAGAACTCCCGGAATCGATCTTAGCGTGAACAATATTTTTTTAGCGTCGTTGGTTAAAGGTGTGTTGTGAAGTGGGGGTCTTGGAATTATTAAAATAGCTCACTGTTTCGTGCAAGCCGCTTTGGCGGTGGTTTCAGTCGCTCTGGCGGTGCCGCTGTAGCGAGGTGTGGGCCACTGTGGCGGGCCAGACACGACTTAAAGTCGTAAATAAATCCAAAATGACTTTATTCTGCACTTTTCGACTTTGAAAGCTAGGAGAAACCCCATACGAGTTCTTGATCGTTTTTCACCATTCTTGAGGCTAAAGGTAAGATTTTAACTCCTCCAATCCATCTTTCGATTCGTAAAACGTAGTTTCCTGGGTAATTGTCACGGGGGAAGGGTTTTGATCTGTGATTTATGGTGGAAAAAACCCTAATCTGGGTATGAGGATCAAGGGTTTGACCTAGGATTGATATTATTGATTATGATCCGTGTAATTGGGTCTTGCTTGTTGATCCTTGCGTATAAATTGTTGTTTGTAGACCTAGAACAAGCGGAAAGAATCCAGAAATGGAAGATTCAAGTGCCTTAGGGGATTCAAGCTTGGATTCGAGGTAGGTGATGGTTGTGATTTCTATGATTGTGTGATGTATGTTTGTAATTGCTTCATTATAATGCATGTATGTATGCGAATGTTGCATTATTGATCACCCTAATCGTAAATGAGGATAATTGAATAATTGTATGCCATGAATCACCTCTTGTTGTATGATTGTGATAATATACATTGTGATTGAGATTGTGGTTTGTTGAATGGGCGGGCGTCAATTGGATCGGGTACCACGTTTTGGTATGCTAACAGTTTGGGTGTGGGTTCCATGAGAGGACCATTGAATTGGGTTCCATAAGAGGACCATTGAATTGTGTTGTGTATCTACCTGTGATGATTTCATTCATATCTAATGATGATTGATATTGGAAGACGGTATGTTGCTTTAAATTGATATAACTGTGATATGTGAGAATCGTGAAACTGTTCGTTGTTCGTAATAGTGACTAATATTGTATTGTTCGGTATATGCTTGTTTTATAATGTTATGGTTACTTGCATGTGTTTCACTTATTGGGATAGCCGCGTGATCATACCAGTACACTGTGATTGTGTACTGATACTGCACTTGCTTGTTCTTTATTGAGTACAGGACATCTTCAGGCGGCTATTGATAGACCTCAGCTAGGTGACTGTTAAGCGTGATCAGATTCAAGGGTGAGCCAGTTCTTTCAGGCTGCCATGGATCTTTCTTGTTTAAGTCCACTCTTTTCGGACTCAGACTATTTGTTAAGGATGTTTGTTTAATTTCAGAGTTGTACCCCTTGTTCTTAGACTTGTCGTTAGTAGAGTTTTGGTACAATGACTTTCAGGTTCTAGGGGTTGAATTTCCACATTAATTTGGTTAGTTGTTTGTTAAAATATTGGAGTTTATGGGGACTCCATTTTTATTGTCATTTAAACCTGCTTCCGCATCTTTAAATGCTTTAGTTTTCATTAAGTTGTTTAGTCTGGGTTGTAGTAATGGTTCTCCCATCGGAGGGTTAGTGTAGGTGTCAATCACGACGGTCTGGGTCATGACAGTTTTTGTTTTTGTTACTTTCTTCTAATTTCTATATGTAAATTTTTAAAAAAAATTTATCATTATTGTACACTTTTCTTGATTATGATAACATTCTATTTATGCTAAAGAGAAATATTTATTCAATTTGCTAACCAAAATTTTAATCTAATTAAGTGTCTTGTTTCCATTGATATTCAATATCATAAGCTTTTCAACAATAGTTTAATGCGTCCATGACTTTTTTGCTTTTTATTTTAATAATAGAGAGATCTTTAATGGTCAATGCATGACACACGGTTCAAAAATCAATGAATATAAATTTGTCCTTCATTTTTTTCCACTTAAATACTAAAAAAAGTATTTACATCAGGTCGGATCTCTAATGTGCGCCTATTTACACACTAGACTAGAACCTTAGGAGCAAGACAAATTATATATAAGGCATCAGATTCAAATTTCAGCCAATGGAAAAAAAAAAACTAAGATTATTTCTTTTCATCTGTTTAAATACTGATGGATAAATTTATCTGATATTTATTTTAGTAGAAGATAGCAATTACTATAGTAAATATCTAATAAAATAATCAAGATGCATGAAAATTGATCCGAAATTAACAATACACATAATCTTATAATTATTAATAACCTTTGTTCTAAATCTTACTATATGATGTATATTTATATTATTATTAATTAGGAAAATAAATTTGTTGATTTATGCCAAGCATGAAACATGTCTAATCATTGAAGAAGATTTTGTACTAAAAATTAAAAGAAAAATAGATAAAAAGGCCCTCACATTCTCCTATCTCTCATCACAAGACCATACTTTAAAATCCCCCATGTGGAGACCATGTGAGTGATTTTCTCCTTTCTTCTCAAAGCCAAAACCTATGCCTCTCTTTAAGAATTTTTTCATTGCAAATGGGACCCACTATCCACCCCCACCCCACCCCAACTTCACCATGTTTTGTGGATCATGCCAAGTTTTCCTTCTTGTGATTATCCACACTATATATATAAATATATATATAAAAAATATTAACGACAGATAAATTTTGTACTGAAATAACAAATTTCGTCGCTTTAAATTTATTTAGAGATAAATTATTTTTAAAAAATTATGTTAGTTATGAACAATTCAATGGTTAATTAATGACAAAATTTGTAGCTAATTTTAATTATTTATTTTGATAAAATTTAATACTAAAGCTGTATTTAAGGTTCTTTGACTTAATCTTTAACTACATATTCCTCAAATCAATCATGTGTATCTATTTTCTATGGATTAATAGTGTTTAGATGTTGAATTTATTACTCACAAAGGATGACTTAGAGTAATATATGTACCATGTGATTATTATTTTTTGAAAAGTAGTATAAATATTAATAATTAGATATAAACTCATATTTTGATTATATTGTAAACTTTGAACTCAATAAATTTGATTTATGAATATGTATAAATACTATGATTTTTTCATTTCAAGATTTTGTAGTTTCTTAAAGCTTCTTATTGCATGTATGGTAATAAATGTGTCAATGTTTTTATTGCATATATGTTGATTTAAATTATATTGGTAGTTAACAAAGTTTATATTGTAGCAAAAGTAAGTGTGTTCATGGAAATGTATTTATGTCAATGCATGCATTATTTTGAGATAGGACATTTTTGTGAAACACATTTATCAATAATTAGACCTATACTCCCTTGCTTTCATTTTTCTTTATTTATAATTAAGGTTATTTGACTTTGTCTCTAACTACATATAACCCCCAAATCAATCATTTGTATCTAATTTCTAAGAACTAATAATGTTTGCATGTTACATTTAATATAAGGACATACTTGAGATTTCGGATTCGAGCTTTTGGAAATAGAAAAAATTATATTGGAAGTGTTACTTTAAAAATGAGTTATATAATACACGAATCTAAATTTAATCAAATTTCAATATAAATTCGAATATTGAATAAAAATAAAATAAAAAATTAAAATAATGGAAGATAAAAATACATATATTATTTTTAATCAGTTAAAACTTATTTGCATCTTATATTTATATCAATTTGATAAATGCGTCTCATGTATCTTCAAATATATTGTTATAATTAACTATAAGTAATTAACACATATTTCACCTCAATTATTTAATTAATTTAATCCAGTAAATTAATATTATAAATACACCAAGTGTGTATAAGTTTTTGCCCGATTAATAATCCACCCCCACCCCCACCCCCAAACCCCAACCCCACCCTACCCCCTCCTCATAGATTTGAACAAACAAAGCAAAGATAAGTTATTTACAAATTTAATTTCCATTACTAGAAATTCACTATTTTTTACGGACATAATTTCATCGAAAACCGAATGTTATATGAAATTTAGATGTCATTTGCTTCATCAAAAAATGGTTCGTTGGTAATAATTTTCATCTGTAATAGAACTTTTATATTATCAGGTCACTATGAATTATGTTTTTTTCAATTTGATGACTTATTAATATTCACAAATTTTCAGGATTATTAACCATTTTGATGTTTAATTACACATGACATACATCTAATAATCAAGACTAGCCCAAATATAACACATTGCTCGCACAAAATGATCAAAATCATACATTTTAATCAATAGAAGGTTAATTATATATGTTGAGTCATATATATAAGGGTCAAAATAAGAATATATCTATAATCGAGGGATCAAAAGTGTAATTCTCCTTAAAATAAAGAAACATGGGAAGAGAGAAAAAAGATAAATATAGTTTGACCGCTAATGACGCGCTTATGTTTCTCTTTACCTCACATTAGCCCCTAATCATGTTTTAAAAGTTTATTATAGTGTCCCTACATTATATTATGTATTTATATTTGTATTTTTATATAGAGACAAACATGACTACAATTTTAAAAAGATTTTAGATTAGATTGTGCCAAATCATTTGTTTCTTTAGTCAAATTGGATGACAAAATTAAAAGAAAAAGAACAAACAATTCATCAACATGGTTTAATTTACTTAAAACAAAATTTCTTCATTTTTAATTTCTTTAATATAATGTAGCACTTATCTCCTCACTTTCTATCCACTAAGTTTTCAATTATAGATATCGTTGTCAGTGAGATGAGCATGATCCATCCACTTTTAACGAAAGGGTCTTGATTGAATTTGAATCTTGAGACTTGAAAATTCCTAGTGAAAGGGTGAAAATCACAAAATAAGGACTTTTCAATCTTTGAATTGAAAAATAGTCAAAGGTAAAAATTGAAACTCTTAATGGATCCTACGTGTTGAAAATCTACATTAGTCGAGCCAATACATAATCTTCTCACACTTAAAAGGAGAAAAAACATAGGAAGGAGATTAAGTAGAGATACTAATTAATCTTGGAAATTTTATTTGCTGATATATATATATAGGATAATATTAGATTTATTTCTTGAAGAAATTATTCAAAATAAAAGAAGAGAAAAGAGAAAAAGTAATTTTTGTTTTTCCTTAACTTTTTTCTCTTCCCTTGATGAAGCAATATAATTATGTGGGGATTTATGTTAATGTCCTTTTGTAGTCCAATTAAGTTACAAATGTTAGGTTTTGCATGGCATTTAGGGAACCTTTTTATTCTGTCTTTAACCAAGATTTTTGGATAATAATTATTATTCTCACTCTCTTTTCTAGGGTTTTATTTGCTTAGTGGGCCATGGGCCTCCATGTGAGAGCATGTGCTATGTCCTTCTCTCATTGGCCCACCATCCCACCACCCCATGTTACCCCCCCCCCACCCCACCCCTTTCATTTGAACAAATAAATTGGCTTTTTTATCACTTAACTTCTCCTTCAAATTCCCATTCTTCACATTTCTTCTTTGATTTTTTGTTCCTCCAATATTAGCTTCTTCAAGAATTATATACATATTTTGTGACCTCTTTGTTTGAAAATTTTGTCCAATAAATAGAAGAAAATTCACCAAGGTATGTCATTTTTGTCACTCAAATTTTCATTACACATTATAATATATAGTCATATATTGTTCATGTTTATTTTCTTTCTTCTTGCATGTTCATATCATATGTAGCTAGCTTATAGACATTCCTTTCTATTGCATCTTTCTTTCTCTAATATCAAATTGTCTACTTATAATAAGAACATGTAAATCAAACTAGAGAGACTTTATATCACTACTATGAAAATTCAGAGCAAAATTCATCGCTAATCCTGTTCAACGATGAATTATTAAAAAATTCTAGTAGCTACAAGCTATTTAACGACAGATTATCAATGAAGTTCCTAGCTAATTTCAATTTTTTTCTTACTTCAAGAATCTCTTGATATTGCTAATCCTATTCAGTGACGAATTATCAAAAAATTCTAGTAGCTACAAGTTATTTAACGACAGATTAGCAACAAAGTTCATAGCTGATTTCAGTTTTTTGTAGTGATTTTTTTTTTCTTGCTTCAAGAATATCTTGATATTTCTAACTCATTTCATTCTTCTTTTTTATTGGGTTTATAGTTATAAGCCTAACATGACTAAAAAAAATTTCTTCTTCCTTTTTTTGTAGTTTCAAGAAATGAGGAATCCTAATTCACTCAAGCAAGAATTTCTCAAGAAATGGATAAAAGGTCTTCAAATATGTAGTGCTACAAAGAAAAAGATGAGTATAATGGAAAGAAAAAAAGCTATAAAATTATCAGCAGATATAGCAATGGCTTCAACAAGAAAATCAACAATTTATTGGAGCCATGCCCTCATGAAAAATGCTTCAAAAGATGACACAAACAAAATCATCATAAAAAATATTCTTGGATCAAATGATGATAATAATAATAATTTCAATAAAGCTTCAATGGGAATTTATAATTCTATGTCTCAAAATGGAATTATTAGAAGCAAGAAGATTATTAAAAAGAGTTGCAAAATTTCAAGAAGAGCAAGAAAAATTATTTCTCCAAGTATTATTGCAAAAAAAATGGTGAAAAAAAGAACAAAAGTTCTTAAAAGTCTTGTTCCTGGTGGAGAATATATGGATGATGCTTCATTAATTAAAGAAACCCTAGATTATATTATTTCATTAAGAGTTCAAGTTGATGTTATGAGGCATCTAGCTAATAATGCTAGTTGTGAGATTAATGATCCTAAAACAAATTTGTAGTTTTTTTTTTTTTGGAAAAAAAAAATTAAATCATGAAGTGATCAATTCCTTCTTTTATTTCTTTGTTTGTTTGTTTTTACTCTTGTGGAGTTTTTTTTTAATTATTATATAGTACAAGGAAGATGTAACAATGTACATATGAGCAATATTATTATATGAAGTTAAATATACTTATTAGTAAAGCTTCTTATTGATTTATGTTCTCTTAGTTTAATTTTTCTTTAAATTATTTTTCTTTCTCTTAGTTTAATTTGTTCTTGTATATATGAGTTTTGATTATCTTTTAGAAATATTTTGACATTTTAATAATCAATGTCTTTTGAGTATTCATCATAGAATGGTGTTACTTATTTTTCTTTTTCTTTTTTTAAATAAAAATAATAACAAATGCATGGCCATAATAATTAAGCATGAAATTCAGCAACTCTTTGGGATTGTAAAAGTATTTTTTTTCCCCTTTTGGTAGGGAGTGGTTTAATTCTTTAATTAAAAAAATGCAATTTTTATCATTCTATTAGAAACACACGTATTTTTCTACGAAATTTTAAACAAAATTTGTTGAAATTGTACGTCAATAAAAAGTGTGTTTCTAGGTACAACAACAATAAGTATAACAATAACATATTTAGTATAATTCCATAAGTGAAGTTATTTATTTTGGAGTTGGTTATTGGAGTATAAAATTATGACTTAGTTGTTTAGGATGTGCGGATGTTTTTATTAAAATATGTCTACCCTACGTTGTGAGGCAGAGAGATACATGTAGCCCAAACTCGAACTCGGATTGCACATCGACACTCAAGGACCAAATGATCCAATCCAGCACATGTTTCTAGCAAAAAACTAATATTCCTAATTAGTTGTTTTGATTTTTGAGAATATATTTATTTAAAAATTACTACCATAATGATGTTGAAAATGAGAACACAACTTGCAATAAAATAAAAAAGAATAATAAAGTACTTTTTAAAAAGGTTCGTGTTATTAAGGTACTAGTGAAAAATTAAAGAAAAAAGGAGAGAAGAAAATAGTGGTTGTAATAACTTTATTAATTACAAGTAAAAAATTAAATTGCTTCTCTTATATTCCTTTTATTTAATTATTACATTAAAGTTTCATGATATCATGTCAAAGATTTTATGAAACACCGGTGAAGAGACTTGGAAACATTAAATGATTATTCGAGACTTTAAGAGAAGTAATAATATATATCAACTCACAAAATCATAATTAAACAAAAAAGTCATCACCAAAAACCTTTTTAGGGAAACCTAAGAGAGAGGGCGGCCTTTAGAAATAACTGGTCGAAAAAATATATATAGTCTCATTGTTGAAAATACTTTTTAACTAGTGATTGATCGATTTCTATTCGTCAACACAAAAAGTTGATTTTTGCAATATTTTTACAGAGTGATTTTTGTTTTGATCACTGAGTACGATTGTATGAAATCATAATTTACCTAACAAGATCATCAAGGGTAAACAAGAATTGGGGATCGTATACTCGTATGTGGGTGAATTCCAGCCAATGACTAAGATGTTTAGTCGACTTCCTCTCCTATTGGGTGTGGGTCCCGACCCCTATGGTGAAATGAAAACATGAGGTGCTTCGACCATTCCTTTTAGAAAGAATAGTCAAAGGTTTAGGTCCTGTAGCTTTCTCCGTCTCTCTAACTGTGTTTCCATCAAACTTTGTTGAGGTTTCTCTACGTGTATTCGTTCAATAAAGTGTTAAAATTCTCAAACAGTTTTTGTGGAAGAAGATACTGACTTGGTTGATTCAACAAGAGGATGATTTTTAGTTGTCATAAGTATATAAAGTCTCCACAACAAAAATGCCCAATTTCTAGTGGAGACTTGCTATTAATGTGCAATTTTTAGTGGCGATTGACTTAGGATAGCAACAAATGTAGATCAAAATTTTGCGGCCACTAGCTAGGGACACAAGATTCTTTATTCTTCAATGTATGCAAATTAAACTCTTTCTTTAATTAATATCGTACAATTAACAATTAACAATTAATTATACTTGAGATAGTACTTAATCACTACAATGATCCATTAACGTGTTATTAAGCAACATTAAAGAAAAAAGGGTCGAAAGTTTTAGGCATGTAGATTTTCCCAAATAGATGCATTTCCATCAAACTTAATTGATGTTTCCTTAGGTGTATTCGTTCAATAAAGGATTGGAATTCCAAAGCGATTTATGTGAAAGAAGTTACTGAATTTATGTGAAAGAAGTTACTGACTTGGCTGATTGAACAAAAGGATTTCTTCTCCTAGTGATACGACTTAGGATTGCAGCAAATGCTAATGATTAGATTTTTGTTGCAATTAGTCTCATCGCAAAATTCTTTATACTTCGATGTATACAAGTTAAACTCTTTGTATTTAATTAATATACCGTTAACAATCATATCTAAAGTTGTATATACAACAACTAATTAAAGTGTTATTAGACAACAACAAAGCATTTCTCAAATATAATTTTATTGGCAAATTAGTTGATGTAGATAATATCAAAACTCTAACATGAAAATACAGGTCCTATAGTACCAAATTATGAAAATTATGTAAAATAGAGAAAATAAATTTTGTTCCTATTTATGATTTTGAGCAAAGTAAAATTAGAATTAGTTTCCTCAACTTTTACTAAAGTGTGATTACAAAGCTAGGTGAAATATGCTCCAATTCTTTACCACATGAAAAACAAAATATAAAGAGTAAGTGTCTCTAATTATTTTTCTTGAAATGATTAATATCTAGAATAAATTGGCTCGATTTATTCAGTATTGTACAACGCCAAGTTCATTGAGGAAGCACGCCCTATGACTATGAGGTAATATTCACAAATAGCCACTTCTTACTCTATGGAGCTAAAAAAATAGCTATTATCGTAAAGTTTCAAATTTCAGGACGTTTCTTGGATTTCCATTCGTAGAATTTGATACTCCATGACTATTTTTCAAACATGGGGTTGTAAAATGGCCCATGAACACTATATCTATTATATTTTGTTGGGCCTTGTACAAGTCTGTTTGAAGCCCACCATTGCAATGGGCCAAAACTTTCTTCACAAATCTGCTTGAAGCCCACCATTGTAATGGGCCAAAACTTTCTCATCTCGCTTTGGTAGCGTTAAAGTGACGGATAAATTTTATATCTAAACAAGCAAATTCATCCCTAATCTTATTCTATGACAGACTATAAGAAAATTTTAGGGTAGACGACACAAATCTCATTAGTTTAAGAGCTAATTACTTGTTTTTCCCTGAGTTTTCGATATTATCAATCCTATCATATTTTGGTTCCCAGTTATATGAATATCAGATACATGCTATCTAATTATGTATATCTAAATATGAAATGTAACTGAAACACATCAAATTTAGGAGCAAATCACACATTATTGCCTGAATTTCTTCTAAAAAAAACTTCTAAATTTAACACACACATATATACACACCACACAAAAAAAATTCTTTCATTTTGTATATGTTCTTCTTGTTTTTTAATAATCGGTCCTTGTCAATATTGAAATACAAATGAACAAACATCCTCTTGTTGTTTTTCCCTGTCCCTTCATGATAAACTGAATCAAAATAAAAAAAATTCAACGTTCACTATCAATAATTCAAATTTGAATGAACATTTTTGCGTCCCTAACTCTCCTTTTGTCTAAAAGTACATCTATCATCGATTTGATATTTGTATTTCTCTATCGTCTTCAAAGAAATATATGCATCGAACATAGTCATCAAACACATGTGATTATGTTCAGCTGTGAGATAGTAGATATTGTTACATGCAATATTATTATTATGTATTACATTAATAAAACCACATAGGTCAATATTTAGGTTTTTTACTTCTTCTTTGTTTTACTTTAAGCATTCGGTATCATGATACACCGATTTGACTAATTTAGATTCTCACTAGGTATGTCGGTTGATTTATACAAATATTTCTTTCTTATGCAATTATTTGAATTTGTCCATTTTAAAAAAGTTTTGCAAATATAATTTTTTAGACTAACAAATATTAGATTGTCATTTGATATCTACAAAAATTAGATCATAAGCTAATATTATTTTATAAAATTTTCAGTTTGATCAAAAGAAATCTTTAGACGACGATCTAAAAGGTCTATAAATTGAAAGAGAAATGAACAGATGCTTCATTTATTAAATAATTGTCCAAAAGGGGATAATCGACGAATTTTTTTAATTTATGCCTAGTTGCCTACTAAAAAGAGTATGCCCTATTAGATGGCTTACCATTCTCAACGTTCATAAACTTGAGATCTTTAATCAAAGGTGAAAGAATTTCAACTATCTCGTCTCTTAGCAATAATAATAGTCTAACGCTTGTAATAAATTTCAACCATCTCGTCTCTTAAATATTAGTATCTTTATTTTCCCAAAAATAATTATTTTAATTTTTTTTTTCACTTGGTGTTTAATATTCACATTAAAATTTGACTAAATTTTAGATTCGCGAATTATAAGGTCCATTTCTAAAGGCAACTTAGGCTTAAATTCATTTATTCATGTTCATACTTGAGTATAATGGGAAATTGATAATTTCTTTCTTTACGTGCATTTTAATCTTTAATGCTATGATTAAAATTCATCTCACTAATACTATATACTTTTTTATTACGTTATAGATACTCCACTCTTTACATTTTTCTTTTAGAAAATTATATAAAAATAATTACTTGTAGTATTAATCATGATTGAGAAAATTCCTACAAAGCTTCATCCTAGAGATATCTTAAATCTTAATCCTTGCTTTCTTCTAATCATTCCAATTAAGTAAGATTTAGAATTCATAAAGAAAAAGATTCTTTCTCTTAATATTAGTTAATCATCAAAATTTCTTACTAATTTATGTTAGGTTAATTAATTAATGGGGGACAAAAAGATTGGTGATATGAGGGAACACTCATGCATGGCTACAAATACGATTAATTTTTTTTCACTAAGTGGACCTTTTAATCACATAAATTAGCATTAGATAGCTAATAAATACTCTTCCTATCACATGAGCTCTAATGATCACACTTTAAAATTAAACCCCACAAATCCAAAAAATATACTTTAAACAATTTTATAATATCACAAAGAAAAAATATGGTTGAATCTATCGACAATCTCATAAGTAAATTTCATTTAGAAACTCAGATATTGGTTTATTCTAATTGAACATTTGAACGCATGACAAAGTGCTCATATTAAGAGAAAAAAAGTGTTCATGCTAGCTCACAAACATCTATTATGTAGATACGTTAAACCTCATCCTTTAATTACACACATCAACATCAATTAGAACATGTATGGGGTTTTACTACTAATTAAGATTAATGTGTACAGTTAAATGAGGTGGTGTATTAATTAAATGGTTAATTCTAATGAGCGCTTAAGGACACAAGCAAAAGCTTTTTAAAATTTTTGAATCAAAAGCATCTATCATGAGCACTTTATTGTATCTTCAAATGTTCAAGCAAAACAAATTGTAGTTAAAGTGTTTAAATAAAATTAATTTACTGACAAATTTAAAAAGTTATCAATGTATTCTACCAAAAGAAATTAGAGATCCATTATTTCACAAAAGGCATATATAGTGTAACACAATATACAATTTTAAAAGGAGAGTTAGTTGCATAAACCTTCTTTATGATCTAAAAAGCTAATCTTGTTCTTTAAAAGTCATTTCCTTAAATAATTATTGTATTGTATAATAACATAAAAAGTATCCTAAAATATATACTATACATATAAATGTACTAACATAACCTAAAGTTGGCCCTGCGCATGCTTGGTTAATAATGTTTTAGAACATGATTAGTACTAGCTTTCATAAATCCTACACAAAAAGGTTATACTCACTTTTGTACTCTGAAAAAAATTATATTTATTCTTCGTTATACTTGTTTGATATATTTATCTTTGTCATCCGTAATTTAATTAAATTTGAATTACGATATCATTAATTTTTATTAAAATTAAAATGTATGAATCTTAATAATTATCTGGTTTAGCGATTGGCTATAATTATTGTATAATAAGACTAGTGGCGGAGGTGGTGAGTGGTGGAGGTCATTAATAGTGAAGATGGTTGGTGGTGATAATGGTTGATGGTGATTATAGTACAATAAGACCATCAATAATGAAGATGGCTAGTGGTGGTAATGGTTAACGATAATTAATTATTGTAGAAGTAGCTAGCGATGAAAGTGATCGCGATGGTGATTATAAATGAAGGTGGTCGATGGTAGTGATTGAGAATAATGGTGATCATAGGTATGTGCTTGATAATTGAGATCTGAATAATTCAGATTCATACATTCTTAAAGAAAAAACAAATGAAACACAAATCCATCTTCATATAACTTCTAGCCCATCCAACAACATAATTCCAACACACAAAAAAAAACTAGAACATGATGGCCCCAAAGACAACTCTTACCTTGTTATCTTGTTAGCTATTTTGCCATCTAGAAAGTAATTGATCTTAGCTTGAACACACCGTTCAAATTTAAAGTTATAAAAACATTAGGGACCTAATGAAAGCTTATCTTTAGTATTTTCATTATCCTACAAGCTTTCATGCTTGTATAGTGGCTAGCATGTGTTAAGAAT
Source organism: Solanum gracilifrons (assembly GCA_029582605.1). Lineage (NCBI taxonomy): Eukaryota > Viridiplantae > Streptophyta > Magnoliopsida > Solanales > Solanaceae > Solanum > Solanum gracilifrons. The sequence goes on along the minus strand of JAJOOH010014571.1, from coordinate 17,268 downwards.
CCTCAAATGGAAAATATTTTGGCTATTTCCTAAAGAACATGTATTTGATTTGCAAAAATTTCTTTTGGGTCCCTTTTCTTCTACAACCATCATTATAACAATAAAATATCATGAGGGGCTAGCTTTTCATAATCTTTCTATCTGTACTAACATCTCATCAAGGCAATTACTTGGGTAGCCTTTGTTGAGGGGGCATAGAGAAGTCATATCGATCCCGAGAGTGTGATCTAACGGTTAATGAAGTAGGTAAAACTAAAATTAAAATCATAAAAAAAGAAACAGCATGGTGCACGAAGCATCGCGCATTCATGTGAGTATAGGGGGAAGGGCAGCACTTCAAGGGAGTGTGATATGAGCAGTCTATCTTGAAGCAAGCATCAGTAGTTGATTCCACGACTCGAACCTCTAATCTATAGGTCACATGGAGACAACTTTACCATTGCTCAAAGGATACCCTTCATCAAGGTTCACATCTCAATAGACAAAAAGTACTTGATAAACTCTTCCCATCTTCCTAAGAATTAGTGGGCAGAGTTATTTGTTACCTATAGAGGTAGCAAGTATCCAGTGGAATAGTCGAAGTATGCACAAGCTATCTCAAATGTCACATTATCAAAAATAGAAAGAAAAGAAAACGTAGCTTTTTTTCAAGATTTCATATCCATACATGTAACAACAACAACATATCCAGTGTAATCCCACATATGGGGTCTGCAGAGGGTAGAGTGTACACAGACACTAGCCCTACCTCGTAGAAATAGAGAGGTTGTTTCCGATAGACCCTCGGCTCGTATTCACACATGCATTTTTGGAATTAGATACCAAAATAAACTTTTAAAAATTGTTATCTTAAAGTAAAAGGTGGATTAATGATTCATGGAGGCTGGCTTGGCTTTGTATTCATAATAAAGCTATGAATTGCCACTTTATAGATGTTATATGGACCCTATGATGATAAACCAACAAATTAGCTCAGAATAAGAGGTGATTTAACATATCTATTTATATCTCTCTTAAGTGTATTTAGCATTATATCAAAACTTCACTCACCTTACAACAACTGTGTAGCAACTGTTCAGTCTTGGTTGAAAAAAAAAGAAGAGAAAGATGGATCTTGATTCAAATCCAACAATCTCACAAGCACATCCCGAGACGATGGACTTCCTTTCGAGCACTTGGTGCAACTTTGCAGTCCAAGCGTTCCAGCCGGAGATGCAAGACCAAGCTCTCATTCTACATGAAAACTCAATCAAGAATTTAAACATTGATAATAAACCTCCTCTTCCTGTAAGTAATCATTGTGAAATCATGTCTGACATAATAAAAAAATATTGAGGTTTCGTATTAATATATCATATTGGTATCACAGAAAATGGAGAAGAGCATGAAGATGGATGATGCAGATAATTCAATTCCGTCATGGAAATCCAACGATGTCAAGGTAAGAAATAGAATACAAACTCTTGTGCATTATCACCACAGATTCTTCACAGAAAAGGCTCATGTGACATACTTTCATTTGTTTCGTTAGTCGTGGATATGGATGCAGCAAGCCATGCATCCAGAGGTGAACTACAACAGCTATTTCCAGAAAAAATGGGTAAGTTGGCAATCATCCAATCATCAAAAAAAATTTCTCCTGTTATCCCTTTTTGAGACAGTTGTTTAGTAAATGACCTTTTTCCTGTATACTCTTGCAACTTATGGACCTTACCACGATGTAAAGATCCCCTACGAGCCAACTGTATGAGAAAAAAGTTAGAACACAGTCTAGAAATTTGTAGATAACTGCAAAACATTAGACGACAGTCTAATGTGTTGTCTGTAAGGTTGAGCAATATATAAGCAAACATTAGACCCAAGTCTAGCGTATTCTGGAAAGGTAATTTTCCAAAAGCTATATTTGCACAACTTTTAAAAATAAGGACAAAATCTAAATGGTGGCCTAAATAAGGGACATTGGCATAAATCAACCTCAATCATCAGAGCTAATTATTGGTTTAATTAAAGCAGCATGGTGAAAATAAACTCAGTGCGGAGAGCTTGTTTCATGCAGATGCCATGGAAAATAGGACCACTAAAGAATGTGTCAATCAAGAAATGGATCAAAGAAATTAAGCAGAAGAGGAAAGAAGAAAAGAGATTACAGAAGGCTGAAGTACATGCAGCGATATCAGTGGCGGGTGTTGCAGCTGCCTTAGCTGCCATCGCTGCTGAAAACTTGAACCATGATCAGTCAGAGCGTACCAAGGAGTCAGCTGTGGCCAGCGCAGCTGCACTAGTTGCAGCACAATGTGCAAAAGTGGCAGAAGCTATGGGGGCAAAACGGGACCAGATCAGCAGTGTGATTGGCTCAGCCATGACCGGCACAAGTGCAAGCGACATTCTGACACTTACAGCTGCAGCTACAACTTGTAATGACTTCTCTCCACCTCTTGAAATACATAGTGTTTACAAATATGACTCAGTTGTTAGAAAACTTAAACTTACCAGCAGCTACACATAAAGACGACTGTGTTTTTGGCATGCCTCTTTCATTTTACACGAGATGCAAGTAATAATAAGATTTAAACAGTTCGCATTCACTTCTACTAGTACAGCAACAATAACAACATACCCCTAGTCTAATCTCACAAGTGAGGTCTGGGAAGGGTAGAGTATACGCAGACCTTACCCCATCTCGTAAAGATAGAGAAGATGTTTCTGATAAACCCTTAGCTTAAATAAAGCAGATAGAATCTTACTTCTACTAGTACTCTAACAATTCAGATCTAGAATCTAACTGCAGCTAACAAAATCAAACAATCAAAGCTTCCTTAGCATAAAGTAAAAATCAAGCTGCTACTAGAAAAATAAAGTCAAGGCAATTTTTTTGTATATCATTTGTTCGGAAACGAGAAAGAACTAACCTTTATAATAGAATTATATGTGCTTCAACTGAGCAAGCTCGAGGAGTTCAAAGAATGAAATGTTTTATCATCCAACAACTGGATTTGACTCTGCTGAAAGGACCACAATGTGGTTTCATGAAACCAACACCCAACATGGGTGTGTTCGCCATGACTTAGGTTAAAAAAAAGACAAAAAAAAATAAAAAAATCTCTCTGCTGAAAGGAAGTAAATAAACAAAACTGTCATTTGGAACCAAACTCAGCCTCTGTTAGTCTCATCTTAAATTGTAAGTAAAACTCACCTATTTGGACTTGCACCGCTACTGTCTCAGCACTCAGAGGAGCAGAAACACTCAAAGCAAGATCTGGCTACAAGAATATTTTAAATGGAAGCACACCAGTTCTCCCAATTGAAGATAGCAACGATTACAACTTTAACTACGAGAAATGCAGATCAATTCTCTCCAAGGGAGCAGACCTCTATATTGAAAAATCAGAAGGTATGTCTAATTGTCTATTTCTCTATAACTAATAATTTTACCATACATGTCCTTTGATATCTGTTACAGTCTGTTGTTTCTTGTACTTCCATTACTATCAGTTGTTTTTTCTTGAGTCGAGTGTCTATCGATACAACTTGTCTGCCTTTGAGGTAGGGGTAAGGTTTGTGTACACTTTACCCTCCCCAGATCCTATTTTGTGGGACTACACTGGGTATGTTGTTGTTGTCTGGACAGAAAATAACTGCAATAAGCACATTCGGAGAGGGGCCAATATATGGTTTTTGCAGATTCAGTAGTGACAGTTATACAAGGAAATGATAGTTAATGCAAAAAAGAAAAAAGAAAAAAAAAGTGAAGTTTCAATTCTCTGAAAATTTTCCGTTGTTGGATCATCAGCTGATGGGTTTTTTGTGTTTTGCTATGTGGAACAGGAAGATCCAAGCTAAGGTCGGTGTCCATTATCTTAAATAGTGAAGCCAAGGTGTGAACATTAATATCTCTTCAGCTGATAATCATGTATTACCTAACGTATACATTTGTTCCAACAACATAGCAGCGTCAAATTCAAGAAGAATGACAATGATTTCAAAAAGAAAACTAAACCACCGTTCTCTACTTTGTTTTGTTTTAAAAGTTAATGGTCAAACACACCCGAAGTATCATGTTTTTGCGTGTTTCCTACCTAGACTATTATCACCAGCTATTTATCAAAACATACCTCAACCACAACCAAAAGTCGTGGACAAGATCTCAGTATGATGTGTTCAAATACAAAATTTAAGTTCTAATTCTTATGTTACAGGTTATCCTAAGAACAAGGAAGCCAACTATGTTGAAGACCTTCACAAGTCAAACGGAAAGTATGTCCTTGTATTCAATAATGTTTCCTTACCTTAGTATTTCTTGCACTAGTCATATTAAATTTGTAACAATGCTTTCTGTTATGCTAATTAGATAGTTAACAAATTTATGAACACCTCCACATCTGATTGTAGGTGTCGTATTAGACCTACATGCCGAGCTGTATAAGGATTCAAATGGAGCGGAAACTGATAGTTGCTATCTTATTGTGCTAACAACAAACAGGGGAGTCATCAAGCTAGACATGATGGATGATTACCAGCAATACAGAATGTGGTCAATGACTATTAACCAAATGCTGACACTCTCTACTTCATTTACAAAATATGAGCTCCAATATTACAAAAGCTAATCTTAATAAAGATTTGTGGCATCAGAGTATTTTTCACATGAGTTTTTTTGTCATGTATAGGTTATAGTATTTAGCAACTTCAAAGTTGTCAGATCTGTTAATAGTTACATATCGTGTTATTGTTTTTCTAATAAGTTACATGTTTGTTGATCGTATTGTTTGCTTCAATCCTTATGATTTTTCATTTCTCACCTTGTTCACTTGGATATCAGTTTCTTGAGTCAATTATAATTATTCTATTTGATGAATTAATTCTTCTAATTACAAGAATTCACCTTAAGCTCCTCAACAACAACATACCCAGTGCAATCTCACGAGTTGGGTCTGAGTAGATAGGATGTACGCAGTGTCGCAGTCCTTACCTCTACCTTTGCGGGTAGAGAGGTTGTTTCTGATAGACCCTCGGCTCAAAAGAAATGTATTTGATGCAGGAAAGGAAGAAAGAAAAAGAGACAACAAAATAGCAGATGAACAAAACAAGTGCATCAACAGATTTTAATACACATTGGGGTAAAGGGAACTACATGATACCAAAATCATAATACTAGAAGTACGAAAACACTCGACCTCCATACCTACTTTCCTATCTAACCTTCATTCCTAAAGCTCCTCAAGTAATGTGGAAACCACATTCGCGTTCTCATAAAGCAACACCAAAACTTGGTCCTGTCTGGAATTGCAGTCAAATTGCAGATGTTCAAAGTCAAATACAAACCAAACCAGGGAAGAAGTTCTAGCCACAGTAGTTCACATGAATTGATGTACTCACATGTATGCATCGCATCACACACTAAAAACATATATTTTCTCCCTTTCAATTTATGCAACATAGTTTGACTGGGCAGGGAGTTTAAGAAATAAAGGAAAACTTTTGAAATTTGTGATCTTAAATCTACCATAACGATTGTGTGGCTATAAAAGCTTGTCATCACCCTTCGGAGTGGCCCAGTGGTTTGGGCTTGGGACTTCCATGTTGGAGGTCTCAAGTTCGAAACCTCTTGCCAGCGAAAACAAGGGGTTTGCCTTCTGGGTAGAGCTCGTCGCACCGGGCTTGCCTAGTGTGGGTTACCTGACTTACCACTCTTATGTGATTTGCGAGCTATTGCATAGGAGCGGGGGTTTTACCCTGTGCGCACCCAAAGGGTAGCGGTTGCAGGTTTCCCTTGCCATAAAAAAAAAGAAGCTTGTCATCAACAACAATACCCAATGTAATCCTACAAGTGGGGTCTGGGAAAGATAGTGTGCACGTAGACCTTACCCCCACCTTAAAAAGGTCGAAAGGTTAGACCCTCGGCTCAAAACAGACAGCAACAAGAAAATACAATAATCAAGGCTAAAGAATCAACCAATAGAAATAGAAATCTAAGGATACGAATATACAAGTTTAATACTAATACTCCAAGAATGGGAAAGCAAAGCAATCGACTACCTACTAACCTTCTATCATATTCCTTGATCACCACACCCTCCTATGAAGGATCACATCCACAGCTACAAAAGCTTATCATCAAGGGTAAAAGGGAAAGTTCAAGTTAAATTGTTTCCAAATTTAGAAATATTGTGATCTTTTGGGGAGGGCTTATAAAAGAAATAGTATCATTCTTTTTGGAAAAGAGGAAGTATATTGTATGCATATCATAATCCCAACATAGATATCTTGATATGATACACAGTCAGATATACGAGACAGGTATTAAAGGGAATTAAAACATGGACGTAGAGGCAAGGAAAGTCCGTGAGTCAAAATTATAAAACCTTTCTTCTTTCCATATATTTCCTGCTTTTTCCTTTGGTGTTTCTTACAGAACTGTATTTAATTAAACCATGTGTACAAAATTTCAAAATTTCCGCTAAATAGCTGAAACTCCTATCCATTCTCTTCAGGAACAAAAGAAAAAAGAATGGAAATATAAATCAAAAGGTAAATAATACTAGAAAAAATTTACACCTAGAATAGTTAAACAAAATTTCTAGATTATTTTGCTCATCAAGGACAGAATCACTGGCCTTTCAGTGTATACACAGCAACAGATGCCTGAAGTTCTCGATCCACCTTGAAGTGAGCATGGAAGAACCGTTTCATCTGTCAATCACACGGAAATACTTCAATGAGCACATTGCACTCCCACTTTTTCCACACAAAAAAAAAGAAGAGAAAATAAACTGTTATAGAAGTAGATCAAGACGAAAGAAAGCAACCAACCTCTCCGAAATTATGTAAAGCTAGAAAGTCCTTCAGTAGTTTTTCCTGAAAGTCAAAGAGCACAATGTGACTAGGTATAGACCAGTTCTTAGCAAATTCAGTTGCAAAACCAGCTGGATCCACCAGAAACTGATCAGACTCGTCTAGAGCTCCTTTCTCGTCACTGCAGAAAGGAATAAACAAAGGTTCAATTCTGTTGAAACTTGAAACAAAACAAAAACAGTATAGCCAGAGACGGTTAGACATTCACAGTACATTGGCAGTATATAGTACATACCTTGGTGTGCAATCTAAGAAACGCATAGGAAGGTTACGGTGAAGAGTTGAGTAGTAAGGTGTGGCATGGCACGGTGTAAAGAAAAGGACACTTTTCACTTTCCCACTGTCCGCCTCTACGGAGAGGTAGTTCATTACATCCTCTGTCCCTCTCTGTAGAAAGAGGTTACAGATAGGATAATAAGTTCCACAGAAATTTAAAGTTTTGATGCTATAACGCGAGCAAAAGAAAAAGGAAAGAGAACTAGGCATCGAGCTTTTGCAAGAAAATATTGCTTTTGCAAAAGGTGAGAAGAAAGTCAGATGTCGAGATACCTGATGAACCATACTCATGTAAAATGCCATCGGAATATTACTAACTGCTAGGAACAGAACGGCCAGTTGCAATTTTCCTGAGCACCTATCATGACTGCTTGGAGATCTTTTACCTCGGCAGTTAGATTTATCAGGCCCTCCAATTGTTGCCAACCAGTACCCAGAGAACATTAAAGCTATTGGAAGCACAGGGAGGACAAACCTGTTTTTCGGACAGTTTAGAGAATATCAATCAACTATTCATTCAACTACACCTATGACATGGAAGTTATTACGGAACATAAAGCTTAATGACTATTATCATCTTTGAAGGGAAGCCTTGGCGTAACTGATAACGTTGTTGTCATGTAACCAAGAGGTCACGGAAACAACCTCTTGCAGAAAAGCAGGAAAGTGGCGTACAATAGACCCTTGCGGTCCGGCCCTTCCCCAGACCCACGCATAGAGGGAGCTCTGTGCACAGGGTTGCCTTTTTTCTTTTTTTTTGTTATAATCATCTTTGACAGAGAGACATATATAATCTGAACAAATACCTGAACTCTTTGTGACCCAACAAGCTATAAATTGCCAAACACCAAGCAATTAGACCAGATAGTTTCCACTGCTTAGATTTGAAAATGCCAGCAAGCGAAAACGGCAAGAATGTGAAGACCATAACTGTAAAACCCTGAGTGAAGTACCAATGCCACACATGAGTTCCATAATAGTCTCCACCAGCAGAGAGAAAATTGAACTTCAGAAAGTTCAAAGGCACGAGGACCCAAGTGCCATACATCCAGCGATCCACCAGAAATGTAAGTCCCAGAATTAATGTCCTGACTCCAAGTGTTAGAAGAGGTAAAAGATTGTGAGTATGTAATTTTATAGTTTGAAGAACAATAGATCAACTGAAAACACAAATAGGAGTTCTATGAATTCTCCCAAATCAGAAAAATTCATGGATGAGAGCAAAGCGCTGAAGACAATGTGTGGTTTTACGGGTGTTCCTTTCCTACATTCATGTCTACATCATCTCTTTTAAAGCAAGAGAAACCATGAACAGTTCCAAGTATGATAGAATACAGATGTGGAAATTGAAAAAAAAAAAAAAGAAAATGAATAAACCTTTTCCAATTAGCTTGGATAAGTTTCAAGGGATAGTGAAACTTCACTTGAAACTGAATGGTCATACTAATACATATCACCAAATCTTTAATATCCAGTTTACTCTAAGATAGAAGGGATTCAGCTAGCAATGGTGTACGACCATAGATCCTGTTATTGGGTTTGGTTAGACCCTCAGCTTACCTAGTTAATAAAATGCAATTGCATATCTTAAAAATAGCATGACGTAGTCGTGAGAAGTAATGATACTTACCCAATAGGAATCACCTCAAGAAGAACAAATTTCAGTTTATCACGTGTCAGGTACAGCTCTAGGAGGCCAATATAGATCCATGTAATGGCACTTGTAGGTCGGATTGCACATGCTAATGCAGCTGTAGCTAAACCCCATTTTCTAGAACCCCGAGAAATTTTACTAGCAGTTGGTCTAATGCAAGGCCAGTAGTAGAGGCTCACAACAGTAAGAACAGTCTCCAGACTATTGGATAAAGTACGTGTGATACAGAAAAACATGAACCAGTTTGTCAACTGGGAAAAAAGCTGCAGATAGATCAAGTACTTCAGCATCAACGATATTGGAGTGAAACATCAGCAATTAAATGTACAAACACTAAATAGAGCACGAGCACTTGCGGATCTTCAAGTAACAAAAAAAAAATAACAAAAAGGCAGGAACAAGAAATGGTATGCGTTACAAAGGAAAAGGATACCGCGAATTTCGCAACACGATCACCAAATATCTCTTGAGAGAGCTTAAACAAATAGAAGTCCCCAAACGCTGAAAATATTGACTGCAGCAATCGTGGAGTCCTTATCTGAGAAGAATTGAGACTTTATTAAGCATCATGGGAAAGAACATCTAATGCATACGCGTAAAATAGCAATTATCAATAATGAAACTAAATGTGCAAAAATGCAAACAGACAAGAGAAAAAATCTCCATCAAAAAGATGCATATACCAAATCTTACTTTTAGTTGCACTGTTTTGCACTTGAAGTATGGCAAATGGATAGTCCAGTAACAGAGATAAGATGTCTACAATGTGTACTCCAGAGTATAGCCAAGGAAATTACAGGTAAATGAATGGTAAAATTGGTACTCCCTACTTCACACATATTAAGATCCCGAAGAAGTGTCTAAGGATATCTTTTCTGTAGTACGATATTAACTAAAGTATTGAATAATGTATGAAAAATGTATCTTTCTTAAGAAAAGTACGCTAAAACTGTGGATAACCCAAAATAGGAAGTACAATAATCAGACTTGAACGGAGGAGTAATATCAATAAACAATCTCATCATCTCCATTCACTTCCTAAAATTTCTAGTTTCATAAAGCCTATTAGACTCACACCACATGCTTCTGCATTCCCAAACACCATATACAGACCACAATACAGTAAGAAAAAAAATGAGAGAACATCTGCACTATTTTCTTTTATGGATTTCACTCACGAAACAAGCTGATAAACTAAGGACAGAGGAAAACTATTAGAATTAATGCAGTTTCCTTGAATGAGCTAGAACAAAAAAAAAAAGATATATTGAGGTTCTATGTTGCTCGGACACTGCAAAAATAATGCCGCATTCATGTTGGATCCTCCAAAATGCACATACTTTGAAGGATCCGACGCACACCTGGCAGCATCTTTGAATCATTCAAGCAACACATCCATTTACATTGTTACATTATGAGACAACACAAAATTACAATAAAGTTCAATTTTTGCAGAAATACACAATCAAGCATCAATCTTTTCAGATTCAATTCACATTAATCAACCCAAACAAAGCTGAAAAAACCCAAAAAAACAAACAAACTCATACTTACCATGAACCAAGGTTTGTCAAGATGAAAAAAGGCAAGAACTTTATACAATCCAGCAAATATCACTGGATGAAGATAACTCCTTATACCCTTTTCCCATTCCCATGTCAAATGCCCATATCTGCCAAAAAAAAACCCAAATCAGTAATCAAGAAAATTAACAAAAAATATCCAAGAATTGGAAAAAACACAAACCCAAATGAGATTCGATGAGCAACTTCAAGGGCTTGCCAGTGTTCATCTGGATTGAAATATGTTTGGACCAAAAAAGCATTAACAAATCTGACGAACAAACACAAGAAAAAAACTTTTTTCAATAAAGGGTGTGTGAATTTATTGTTTTTGGAAGATTTGGGTATGTTGGTTTTGCTATCAGTAGATGAAACATCAAGATTCTTCCTTTGTCTCATGGTGGAAAAAATGGGGATTTGATTTGAGTTTTCAAGATTTAGAAATTGAATTTTTTTTGTTAAAAGAGGAGGGAGATCCCTCACTTTTCTCTTTTATTGGTAACTAAAAAAAATTCATGTTTATTTCAAATAAAAAGAAATTAAATTTTAGAAAAAATTATAAATTTGATAAAATAAAATCATAGTATTTGATAAAGTTTCTAATGATGGTGAAATGGTTTATACTGATGTGGTAGTAATTGTTGGTGTTAGTGGATAATAATTGTTGGTGTTGGTCGCTAGTAATGGTGATGGTGATGGTGATAGCTGATGAAGGTGGTTAGTGTTGTAGTGACTGATATAATGATGGTGGTGATTATGATGGTAAAGTTGGTTGATGTTAGTAGTTGACAATGTTGATGGTGATGGGTGATGGTTGAAGAATGTGTAGTAATTGAAGATACATTGGTGATAGTACTAGTTACGAGGGTGGTGGTGATTGGTAGTAGAGATTGACCGCAATACTAATAGTGGCTGATACTGGGGATGGAAGTGGCGACGGCGATGATAGTGATGTGACAATAAATATAATTATAATGACGAAAGTAGTAGGTGTACTGAAAGATACTGACTGACTGCATTTGTTGACAGTGTTGGTGGTTGTTAATGGTGTTTAGGAGGCCAGATGTGGTTAGTAGTAATGGCTAGTGATTGGCGACGGTAATAATGGTTGACAATGACAGTGACGATTGTGATGGCAAAGGTGGTTAATGATACTAGCGAGCGATCATAGATACAGTTATGGTCAATATAATCCACATAAAACCTCTCAATGATATTTAAGACTTTATTCAAGACATAGAACTAGTTTAATATGATTGTCAAAAGTTATAATACAATAAGTTACATGAAAACATTTTCTTTATGACTGTAAAAAGAAGGACACAATGATAAATTAAGAATCTACAAGAAAATGATACAATGTGAGATTTCTTGGAGGGCCTTTCTCCTTTTCTTGAGTGAAAACACAGAATTTTGTGTACATTTTACATTGAAACATCAGAAGAATTGGAGAGATCTGTCCACAAGAGAAGTCTTCGAGGTCGATCTAAGAACCTTGCTTGCCACGCAGGTTCCTCATTCTCTTGTACAAAGCCACACTTTATGTACAACTTTTTTGCTGGCTCGTTGTCGATGGCAACATGGACGTATAGATCACTTATTCCTGTAAAAAAAAACGCGAAAAGAATAACTTAGAAGCTCAAGAATTGGTAGAGAAAAATACTGGCCAACAATAGTTTGTGCTTTGTACATATACACAGATACATAACATATATAAGGCAAGTCGGCCGGTGTGAGCTTGTTCACATTGCTGCTGACCTCAAGCCCGGGCAAAGGAGGAGGGTTCCACAGGTTGACAACCAACTAAAACTTGTCAAATCTTAATGAATCCCTCAGATGCAATACATGCCACATTCGCCAGAAGATGCAAGTAGCACACATTCGACCTACAGATGCACCCGTTCGTAGGTGTGAAACTAGGTGGCTTATTAAAAGAGAATGAGCTACACCTAAAACTTCATACAAGGAAGTTGTCTAGAAAGACCTACAATTTCTTGGAATCAATGCAGACTTAGCTAGAGATAGGACGTAATAGAAGAAAAAGATCCATATAGGTGACATGTGCTGGTTGAGGTTAGGGGACTTATATTTAACTTATTTACTTTTATTTTTCTTTGGTTAGACGATGACATGAGTTGAGCTTAAATGAACAATTAAGATTCCTATAGTTGATCCGAACTTGTTTGGGACTGAGGGATAGTTATTGTTGTAGTACGCCTATACAAGGTAAAGCAAGCCCACACATTATATATGGTAAGGCTGAGGAATATCTAAAGAAGAGCAAGTACCCATGTCTTTAGCAACCGTCTTTGCTTTACAAATAAGAGCGTAGCCGAGGCCATTTCTTTGCAATTCTCCAGCAACGCATACATTACTCAAGTATCCCCTAGCAAAATCAGCTCCGATTCCCTGTTTAGATGCAGTAGAATGATATAATTACTTATACAAAGAGATTTGTTTATCTACATATGCAAGCAATAAGCACTGCAAATCTCGCATCAACGACAAATGCATTGAAAGAAAAGAATACACAAAATAAACGAGAAGGTATCTAATGATACCTTTGGTTTCATTCCTGTGATTTCATCTGGAAGTCTGATGCACTGGTTAACGTCCAGGGTCCCGACAACAACTAAATCCGCGTTATCATGAGAAAACTGCAAGTAATGGAAACTAAAAAAATTTAATAGTATTGCATAAAAGTACAGTTGAACTTGACTCTTAATACAGATGCAAGCAATAACGGTGTGGAGATTACGTAATCGCAATTAAAGATGATTTCCCAAGGACGGAAAATGTAAAGAAGGAAAGAAACCAAAGTGTAAAGATTCTCACCTTACAAGAAGTACTCAAATCATATGCAACATTTGAGACTTCTGAAAATGGAAGGGTGGCATTGATGCAAGAAACTCTTCCAAAGCCGACCCTTTTCCCAGCAATACGTTCCGTCAGTGCTTCAAACTCACGTTCAGTCAGGTACTTTGTATGATCCTAATAGAACTTGATAAGGAGGATATAACAATCAGTATATACCTTTAACAGGATGAGAAAATATATAACCAAATTAAGGCATAACTTGATAACTTGAAAATGATGACGGCCAGCAAGTCGAACAAAGATCAATCAACATGCTAGTCGAACAAAGATCACATTTTTCTTTAACCGGAACAGATATTGCCACAAAAATAAACAGAAAGGAAGTAAAAATAAGACTTCTTCGATAAATAAAAGAAGAAACCCAATAACCACAAGTGAGGTATGAGAAGAGTAGGATGTACCCTGACCTTACACCTACCTTTAAGGGGTAGGGAGATTGTTTCCGATAGACCCTCGGCTCAAAAGAGAAGTTATCGAAGGAGGGTTGAAAGAAAATATGACAGCAAAATAGTAAGATATAAGGCAAATGAAGCAACAAATAATAATATACATTGGAGAATAAGAAACTATGCGACTACTAAATGCAAAAGGAGCTTTATTTCTTTTTCCCTTTTTTTTGGATAAACTAAAAAGATTGATTTTGACTGTTCTTCTTAAGACAAATTCACAAGCTCTCACATAAATTACAACAAAATCCAAATACTAACAATAAAGATACTAACTTTAACAATTCTTTGATAAAGAAGAAACAAGAAACACCCATAAACTGAACTAGGAATGGCCATTGTTGAGTCCAAAAGTAAATAACCCAATAATCTTTTGCAACTAAATCCACAAACTCTTACATCAATCACAATAAAATTCAACATCATTAAGCAGAATCAGAAGAAACTACATAAATATAGTTTCTTCAAATGCAAAAGCCACAAATTCTTACATCAACCACACTGAAATTCAACACTACATTAACAAAAAGTAAATAACTTTAGCTATGGATAAAAAAAAGGGGGGCAAAAAGAGAGAAAAAAAAGTGGACCTCAACTATGGTCAAAAACACACTAAAGCATCCCAATTTTTCGAGATTCATACCTGAACTATTAGGTACCAACAACTTATCAAAACACATCTCAATTATGAGTTGTTTCTTTTTCCTCCTTGAAATATCATCATCGTTCAGCTAATAAAAGGAAACAATTGATACTTGAAATGTGTTTTGATAAATAGTTGGTGATGATCCAAATAGCAAACTCTGAAACTCGAAAAATCGGAATAATTCAGGTGTGTTTTAATCCCTAACTCATAAAGTTATTAACTTTAAAGTCCAATAGTGTTGTGCAGCTAAAATCCACAAATTTTTACATCAATTCCACTGAAATTCAACACTACATTAACAATAAGTAACTAAACTTAGCTATGGAGAAAAAAGGGCAAAGTAAAAAAAAAATGGACCAAGAAACTACAATTAACATGCTAGTCAAACAAAGATAACATTTTTCTCACCACCAAAGGATGTAGATGGAAAAATCCTTGGTAGAGAGTATCATCCCTGATGGGCCCTATCCAATACGAATAAGGATTAAACTAATCAAGCTCCAATGGGGGATACCAGACAACAGATAGGAAACCAAATATCAACAATAAAGATATTAACTTTAAAGTCCAATACTGCAAAAATCCACAAATTCTTACATCAATTACACTGAAAAGTGAAATTCAACACTACATTAACAAAAAGTAAACAAATTTAGCTATGGATAAATAAAAAAAGGGGCAAAAAAGATCAACAAACTCACTTCTATGTTGAGAGTTTCATGGTGAAAGCCATAGAAAGTCCTAACACGAAGACAAGAAGCAGCCCACAACTCATTTTCAGATTTAGCTTCAGATACATATAAAAAAGATTTATCAATCAAGATTGGTGATGGGGTTTGTGAAGAAATTTGGGGCTGTTGAGAAATTTGAGAAGAACAAACAACAGAAGAATGAAAAGGGTTACTGCTGTTAAAATTATAGGCAGAGCCATTAATGGTGGAGAAATTGGTGTTGGATTTTTTGGGGAAGAAAGAGTATGAAAATGGTGTAAAGAGGATTGCCATTTTTTTTTCTCTTGGTTTGCTTTGTTATGGTCCAAGCTTTTTCTAGCTTGTTAGTTGGATTATGTTTTCATTTCGTATTTCGATTCCGACTAATTTAAATTTATATTGTATAAAAATATTTGAAAGATGTGTTTCACACTAAGGATTATATTTTCGGTGATTCAAAAGAGATTCTTATTTGGAATACTTCTTTTTCATAGAAAATCTAAAATTAATATTTGTTTTCTCTTGTTTGTTTCTTTATTGTGATTGGTGATATTGATAGCTAAATGGTTATGTGCATTGATTAAAGATAAGGTTTTGCGAGTGATGGTTGATAATGGTGATTGTAAGTAATAACTATTGGTGATAATGATTAATTGTGGTGTGGTTGGTAAACATTGATGATGAGGATCGTAGCTAATTGTGATAATCAATGATGGTCGACAATAATGATCAACAATAATAATAAATGATAATTAGAAATAACAATTCCCTTGTAGAAAGATCACAATGATGATCGTTAAGTTTAAAGTTCTCAACTCTTATTATAGTGTCGATTTATACATTATTTTTTCAACTAGTTAATCTTACTTCTAATCTTAGTCTTCTTTTCTTTAAAGACTTATAGTCGATGTTGTATTAGCTTCTATTAATTATTGAGATTGTAGTCGATGTTGTTCTAGGGTTATTGTTTAGTAGGAATAATTCCTAAATTGATGAGAGTAGTTGTGTGGGTGAGGTTGTAACATGAGGCGAGTTTGACTTCTTGGAAAGTTGCTAGAATAGTTTGAGTGAATTGTTGAGTTGAGGTACTAGAGTTAGTTCCTTAAATTGTCGAGTTGTAATCTGAAACATTGCTCTTGAGAAGTTAGTGGAGATTTGTGGTTTAAAGCCTATACGATGTAGGTCGTGATTTTTACTCCTTTCAACAAAGAGTTTTCCATGATAAATTTGTGTCTTGTTAATTCTGTTGATCACGGCTTACTACGTTTTTAGGAACCAGATTCTAAATAAGGATAATGGATAAAGTAATTTTTCACGATATACACTCTATTCTTTTCGGATCCATTTGACCAAATGGCTCCCCGAAAAAATTCTAAAAAACAAAACCAAGAACTAATTGGGCTTTTTTTTGTTATGGTTTTGTAGCCCAGCCCATTAGCTTGAGGCTGGCACTGAATGTCGGAAATCGGCCCAACAGCCCAAAACCAAAGTTTTGTTTAATTTATAAATGAGAAAATTTCATAAATAGCGGTATTAGTATCCATTTTTTACGAAAAATAAAAATAGCGAGATTTTGCTATATTTCAAAGTATAATATGGTGTTCAAAACCTAGTCGAATGCAAATATTTCAAAGTATAATATGGTGTTCAAAACCTAGTCGAATATATGTATTCAGGTGTATACAATATCTTTCCTTATCGACCCTTCGGGGTGGCCCAGTGGTTTGGGCTTGAGACTTCCATGTTGGAGGTCTCAAGTTTGAAACCCATTGCCAGTGAAAGCAAGGGGCTTGTCTTCTGGGTCGAGCTCGTCGCACCGGGCTTGCCTAGTGTGGGTTACCTCTCCTATGTGGTTTGCGAGCTATTGCATAGGAGTGGGGGTTTTACCCTGTGTGCGTGCTATTGCATAGGAGCGGGGGTTTTACCCTGTGCGCACCCAAATGATAGCGACTGCGGGTTTCCCTTGTCATAAAAAAAACAAATATCTTTCCTTATCGAAGATCGTGTGAATACAATATAATTATAACATAATGTGTAACAAACTGTATATGAATGTAGACGTCTCTTACTTCTCTCACATAAAATGCGATGATAGTCAATTATGCATTAACTTTCTATCAAAATATTTTTTTATCTGAAGTTATATTTTTAATAATTTTCAGTTATGTCATATTCTGTCTAATCACGAGTTCTTAGTGTTTAAAATAAATAAATATATATATATATATATATATATATATATATA